>VZTU01008243.1:207879-241787 GCA_013400835.1 Zapornia atra
CTTCCCCAGTGAGGGTGAGGGAGCCCTGGGACAGGCTGCCCAGGGGGTGTGGAGTCTCCTTCTCTGGAGAGATTCAAGACTCAAGATATTCTGGATGCCTATCCATGTAATATGAGCTGGGGAGCTGCTTTGGCAGGGGGGTTGGACCCGATGATCTCTTGAGGTCCCTTCCAACCCCTGTGATTCTGTGATCGAGTGACAAAGGTTTTGAGGTTAGGAAGGGTCACTCTGATATCCTGAAAACAGAGGAGCTTGCCTCACCATTCCTACATCAAACCCATGCCAGACAGCTGAGCCACAGGAAGATGGTTAAAAATATACCCTATCTTGTTTTAAAGATCATTAGTGCAGCTGAAATAAATAGATGCAGATTAAAAGTTTCAGAAAACTAAGTCTGTGCTGCCTGGTGTCCATATCACAAGACTGGCTCTCCTTTCCAGTCCTGTTGTGCAGGTCAGGGTTCATCCCTGTTTTCTTGCCTCCCTAAGATTCAGGGAGGAAAAAAAAAAAATATATATATATGGGAAGAGAATGGTAAAGCTTTTCCACATCATAAAGGTTGAAAACAGAAAGAAATCCTAGTTTCTGGAAGTAGGTATGCTTCACTTATTTTCCCAGCTTGGTTTTTTCCTCCTTTTCTGAGCTAAGGCAAATGCTGTTCTTGTCCTTCTCCACTGTTTCAGCTCTATCCTTCAGGGATTTTTAATTCAACTATATCAAACAGCTCTGGAATTTTTAAAAGTCTGACAGTACTTAAAGCTATAAAGTTTCCTGTGTTTTGTACTTGCCCCTTTCACTTTTCTGAATCTTGGTAAAGTTAAAAAACATTTGACAAACTCAAAAGACTAAGGAAAAGATGGCAGGTGATACCAGTCCCTGTAGAGTAATGGAAAGATTGGAGTCACCTCAGCCAACACAGTACATTTGTGACACCAAGATCTCCTCTCAACATACACAAAACCCATCAACAAAGAGGAAAGAAGTAGTATTTCTTTTCCCTTTGGCAAGCACCCTACGTAGCTTGAGCTATTGCAGCCTAGAGAATATTGCACTGGTTGATTAGTGGAGGGTTTCAGAAAATTCAACAGAAGTCACAGAGATGACCAGGAAAACCAGCTAGACTGGTACCTACATGCTGTGTTCCACCAGCCTGGATACATAAAGTCTAATCCAGTTACTACAGCACTGGCTCTGGGCAAGACACCAGAAAGCTCTGGTAGCCCAGTGGCTGATCCAAGTGGTTCCCAGAAGCACTGGCTCCAAATCTGGAAGGTAGGACCACGTTTTCTGAGGTGAGATGCTGCCCCTTCTGCAAGTGCCTGAGCTCCATAGCTCAGATGCATGCTCACTACAGGCTCCATCAAAAGCTTTCTGAAGTCAAGGAGACTTCAGTGGGCTTTGAATTAGACTAATTTAAAGCACCCACCTTTAAAATCATCCCTGGTTAGTCACTCACTACTGAACAAATTCTCCTCCAGGACTTCCTTCTTCCCACTTACACGGGCCCATTTTCTATAAAAGAGCCACCTCTAACCTTACTGATGATCTGATGTGGCTGCAGTGAGTTATGAAAAACAGGGCCCTCTCCAAATCAGCCTGGTACTCAAGTAGGTGCTTAACTTTCAAGGCAAGGATACTCTTTCTGAAGTCATCTATTCAATCAAGCTATTCACACAAAGGTAACTTAAGGGCATTGTAAGCACTGTGTGAAATCACAGCCCCAGGTATACCTCCAGGCACTGTTCCCTTGAGCTATAGGCCTTTGCCTCTAGGTCAGAGAGGACATGATCCTGGTTAACTCTCTAATTATTACCAGTACTATTCCTCTGTGCAAAGTTTTAATTCCATATTTTATTTTCTCAGAGAAACAGACCACTCCAGTGAGAAAAGTATAGAAATTCAGGATATTTCATTCTCAGGAAAAAAACCTAAAAACCAAACCCAACTTTCCAGCATGAAGCATTTCCCTCCTTAGCATGGCAGGAGACTTAAAAACATGCTGCATTCTCAGCAGTAGCATAGTCCCTGTGACATGAAAGCTTAAATTAGTACATCTGCTTAAATATCTTTCTAAATCAACACAGGATCAAAACTCATTCCAAGATTAAATTTGACAAGGATTATTCATGCCTGGAAAGAGATTTTTAAACGAATTTTGAGCAATTTATCTCAGCTATATTTGACTTTTCTACAACATACAGAGAATCAATTAAGAGATTCCAGATTGTTTCTTCTTTTTGGTTCTCACATGACTTCAAACCAGCGTTGTTGCTTCAAACCTGAAGCTGCCAAGAGATTAAGTATTTGCCCAGTTTGAAATAAAGCCCTAAAAAGACACACATATATATATATACATATATCTCACCCAACTACTGTTGCTTTAAAATGATGTTCTGGGCACACAAAACCTGGGGTTGAATCTTTTGGATTCAGAATCTTTTGGATTCAGTGAATCTTTTGGATTCACTCCAGCTGTGAGCTGGAGTTTGCATGTGGAGTGGAACAGGAGGTATGAAATCCTTTTAGCCCTGAGGTGAAATATTGCTGTCCCAGACAGCCCAGGCAAGGACTTCACCACAGATGCCATATCACTGTGGTATGTACTGGATGAGATGGTGAATTATCAGTCCCTGTGTAGCCTCTCCAAGAGAGTAATGACTCTGGGTGTCCCTGTCATCTATCACACCTCCTTTTCCATCCTATTACATGTGTTGTTGCAGTATTCATGGTACAGTACTATCAGTGTTACAGTATCTCCACACAGGAGCCAGAAATGTTACCCTTCGCTTTGTTCCGAAGCCCAAACAAACCTACAGAGTTCAATCACCCTTACAGCATCTCCAAGCTTCTGATGAAATCAAAGCCAGGAGGAGGTTGTGACAGAGATGCTGTCAGCCCTGCCTCACTGTATATCCATGTATTTGTATTTGCTGTGACAAACACCCAGCACAGAGCACCAGTGGAGTCACTCCATGCAGGCATCACCAAGCCTGAGAGAAGACCTGCTCTTCCAGGGGATGGAGGAAGGTGATGTTCAGCACAGCACGGGCAAAAGCAATCCATGTAGCAGCACATCCATCAGAGCAGCCACACTGATGGATGCTCTGCTCATCATCCAACCCAGACAATGCAAAATGGGCAAAATTAATGACTGCATTTTAAAGAACTGTGTATTTTATCAGCATGTATGTTACTCTGTGGAACTTTTACAGCTAATAGCATGCATATGGTCACACACAGAGAGGTGTGTGTACGTTTAACCCCTGCATTAAGCCCTTCACTCTGCTGTGGCAGCACAGTTGCATGCCCATTGCCCTCACATTGCTGGGGAAGACATGCTGCTGAACCCAGAATGGGAACAGGTCAACACATGGCCAAGCTAAAAGTGCCCTAGAGCCACATGCCCCTCTCAGGCACACATACAGAGAGCTCAGCAGCGTGCTGGGAAGGAAGGTGTGAGGTTAAAAGGAAGAAAAATGCAGGAAGCTGCACATCCCAGCTGAGATCATGTTTATCTGCCACGATCTTTCCTTGGGTCATGCATTGACTCTCATTGGCCTGCCTGCTGTCTGATGAACCATGGCTGAGGAGTAACTCTCTGGATTTAACTGGGCTCATTAAAGTTAAGAAGACATTGGAGAGTAATGTAATTGGTTGTGAAGGAATCACCATCCGTGGTGGAAACGCTGAAGGCAGAAAGCAGGTCCCCTTGGACATGGCTCTGAGAACAGGCTGAGTCAGCAGTTCTCCAGCACTACTAAAGACTTCCTCTACCTTCAGGCACTAATTTGTCTGAAGACTTTTGTAAGGCTTTTGCTAAAGAGAACCAGAAAGCCTATGAAAACGTGCTTTACTGGTAACACTTTCCATCTGTTCCCTCTGAGGCAACAAGCAGGGAATGGTGTGTTTGGAAACACCTCAAACTAAAGCGCTGGTGCTGTCGGGGCTGCCCAGGGTTTTTAACAGTGCAGCTGTGGGTGACTTCACTGAGGTGGCAAACTTAAAAGCCCTACCTCACTGAAAACACACTTTTCTTGCTCTTTATCCTACAACCAAGCTTCCAAGGGTTTAAGCAAGAGTTTCCATCAAAGGTCCCTATGCTGAATTCATGAGCAGTGCTGTAGGGGCAGCATCCCCACCCCCTGCTTGAAGGAGCATCGCTGTCCAGGGCTGGACAGAAGAACTGCTTCAGGGGGATTTTGTTGCTTTGTTTTTTACAGTGATAGATATATTCCTGCCTCTCCCCTCACTACAGCACCATCAGCATCAAATAGATCTGTTAAAATCACCAAGATCATAACCTCGGAGGGGAAAAAAGGCCAAAGTCCCATATGAACAAAAAATAATGCTAGAAAAAAAAAGTTAGAGCCAATCAAACTTTCTGAACTGTGAATTTTCTCCTTATTTTTGATGCTGGCAATCAAGTCATGCTTAAAAAAGAATGGCCAGGTAAAAACATAAGCACTAGGCAGCAATAATTTGTTGAGTTGAGCCTTCGTTCCAGAAGCAGGCACCTCAGGGACAAGAGAAATATCCCTGTAGGTCCTGTACTTGAAAGTGGTATTTTGTTCTTCCAAATTCAAAAGCTATTATCTTTGCTGGCCTGTCATTCAAGGAACATTCTTAATACTCCCTGATGATAAATGAACTAAATCCTATGGTGTTAATACCTAAGCAGCTGTTCTAAAGAAACCAAACATACACATTCTCATGGCCACACGATCAGGAGTTGCAGGTGAGTTACCTGCTCACAGTACCAATACTATTTGCTCCCTCCCTGGGTGCAAACTCAAGAGGATAAGTACTACAAGTATTTTCCAGCTCCTACACACACACACACACTCAGCCCAGCTATTTACAGTCCTCTCCTGAGATGTATCCATAGCAATGGACAGGCACGACCTTCATGATGAGTGGATGTACTTTCTGACAGGACCCCAAGGAATCCACATCATAGCTGTTGCAAGCTTGTTTATAAAGTGCTTGGAACCTATTCACACCTGCATAGAATCATAGAATCACATGGGTTGGAAGAGACCCATATGATCATCATGTCCAACCACAGCCTAAGCGTTCTTTTGATGCAGCCCAGGATGCAGTTGGCAGCTGCACATCAGTGGCTCATGTCCATGAGTATTCCCAAGTCCTTTTCCTTGGGGCTGCTTTCAAGCACATCATCCCCCAACCTGTATGGATAACGGGGCTTGTCCTGACCCAGGTGCAGAACCCTGCACTTGACTTTGTTGAACCTCATGAGGTTCACCTGGGTCCACTCCTCCAGCCTGTCCAGGTCCCTCTCTATGGGATCCCCTCCCACCCTGCACATTAACTTCCCCACTCAGCTTGCTGTCATCAGCAAATTTGCTGAGAGTGCATTCAATCCCACTGTCACTATCACTAATAAAGATATGAAACAGCACCAGTCCCAGCACAGACCCTTGAGAAACTCTGTTTGGCACCATCTTCCATCTGGATTTGGAGCCACTGACCAGCACCCTCTGGATGCGACCATCCAGCCAATTCCTTATCCACTGAACACACCCCCCACCAAATCCCTATCTCTCCAACTTAGAGAGAAGGATTTGGTGGGGGACCATATAAAAAGCCTTGCAGAAATCCAGATAGATGACATCTGTAGCTCTGCCCTTGTCCACTGATGCAGTGGAGGAAGAAAGCCATTGTAGAAAGCCACTAGATTGCTCAGGCAGGACTTGCCCCTAGTAAAGCCATGTTGGCTGTCACAAATCACCTCCCTGTCCTCCATGTGCTTCTGCAAAGCATCTAGGAGGATCTGTTCCATGATCTTCCCAGGCACAGAGGTGAGGCTGACAGGGTGCTAGTTCCCAGGCTTCACCCAGAGCCAATCTCTGATGCTTCAGAGAAATGGAAAAAAAAACCCAACCCAACCCACAAATAAACCAATAAATGAATCATCATCAACAGCAGGAAGAGCAATAAACAGAAGCCAGGTTGCTCAAAGGAAAGAAAAAGAATTTCTCCCTGGTTCCTGCCAGCTATGCAGGTGAATTCTACTCTCTGGGCACCTTTGAAGCAATGCTTTTGGATCTCTCTCAGTACCTGGGATAAAAGTGTTGTTAGCAGCAGAGCAGAGCTGGAGGGGAAAGGTACACCTCCACTGCCCTGAGCTGCAATCCAGGTGAAAGCAGGCTGTCCTACGTGATGGTCCCAAGCACACAGTATTTAGCACGCAAGAAGCTGTGGCTGACTCTTTCCCCTGTACATGTCTCTCCTAATTTTTCCCCCACTCCCTCTTTAGAGACACTCAACAAGAAGAGCTGTCCTGGAGTAGCAGTCAAGTTTGCCTTGCACTGTAATCAAACCTGGGTTTTTTAGCTCCCTGTGCTTAAGCCTGTTCTGGCTTTCCCAGCCACCAGGTAGATGCAAACAGCCCTACAAACAACAACTAGAACAGGCTGGAGCAGAGGGAGAGCCAAGGAAAGTCAGGGACAGTGTTCATTTGAGATTCACACTCGGTTGAAACAGTGATTACAGCAGCACAGGCTGTAACTCACTATGAAATACCCTCCAGTGTGTTCACTGCAGCATGTTCTGAAGAGCTCTCACTTTGGGCATGTTTACAGTACAGGGAAGGGTCCTGGATGAACACAGAGCTGCAAGATCTGCATGGAAACTTAGGAGTTTATTACGTTTCCCCATTGATGTTCCCATTCCCAGAGCTGTCTGGGGGTTGTATGTAACTTTTAACACCTAGGAGTGCTCTGGTTACCTGGTGAGGTCCTAGCAGAGGACAGCCAGGTTTGTCAGTCTCTCAGTCACTTCTCTCATTTACACCTTCTGAAATGCTGGTCTCTGGTTTTATTCCAAACCTCCTCTATTTTTCCTCATTCTCTCTCTGCAGTTGCCAGCCCACTTTGAACTCAGGAACCGGACTGAGCACACGTTAGGTAATCCACAGATAGGAAACTCAACCTATTTTCTCTGACTTAGAATCATAGAATCATAGAATGGTCTGGGTTGGAAGGGACCCCATGGATCACAGAGCTCCAACCCCCCTGCCACAGGCAGGGCCACCAACCTCCAGGTCTGGAGCTACACAAGGTTGCCCAGGGCCCCATCCAACCTGGCCTTGAACACTTCCAGGGACGGGGCATCCACTACTTCTCTGGGCAGCCTGTTCCAGCACCTCACCACTCTCTCTGTAAAAAACTTCCCCCTAATATCTAGTCTAACCCTTCCTTCCTTTAGCTCTAGTCCATTCCCCCTTGTCCTGCCATTATCTACCCTTTTAAAAAGCTGAATCCCCTCCTGCTTATCAGCTCCCTTCAGGGACTGGCAGGCTGCAGTGAGGTCCCCCCACAGCCTTCTCTTCTCCAGGCTGACCCAGCCCAGCTCCCTCAGCCTCTCTTTGTAGGGCAGCTGCTCCAGCCCTCTCATCATCCTTGTGGCTCCTCTGAACCCTCTCCAACAGTTCCACATCTTTCACTTTTGCCTCAGTTTTCCTCCATCCCCACTTCTCCTCATACCCACGTTTACTTTTGGGCATGGGAAGGAGAGATGGAAAAAGAGAGGGATGGGGCAAAGCTGGGCTCAGCCTTAGCGACCTGCTGTCCTACTAACTCCCCTCTTTTTCCCCTTGCTGTCGAGCTGGACTCTGAAGGCTGCACGGTGCCGTTGTCCCCCTGCCAATGCTCTTTCTCCACCAGGCTGGTCCTCATTAATGGAGCCCAGCTGGGCTTCACTGACCTTGTACCAGGTACCCGGGGCTGGCAGCAGCTCCTCATTAGGCACCAGTCTCATTCAGCCCACTGGAAGATGACGGCAGCGACCGAGGGCTGTCCGGCCCAGCACGTACGAGCTGCTGAGGCAGCAAGGAAGAGGCAGCTACACGCGACGCACGTACGAGGTGGCACCGTTTCCCACATGTCACCCTGGTTACGTGGGGTTTCCCCAAACATGAGGATGTGACACCGAATAGGAGTCACAGCACCTGCAGCAGGATGATTCAGCTGCAATAGAGGCAGCTTATATGGTCTCAAGGTAGCGGAGGAAACTAATCAGGCTGGCTCTAGGACAACAAATAAGCCCTGAACGGGTGCCAGAAGTGACTTGGCACTTCCAGTCACCTTGCAGTTCATTTCCAGCGCAAGCTGGGAGGCGAATGCAACAACTTTCCCCCCCATCCCCCCTGTTTTACACACGTCACACTGCAGACATCTTCAAAAATGACAAAGTACAGAGGAAAAAAGAAGCACCTGAAGCAGCACCAAGTAAGGGAAAGAGCACATTAGCCCTAACGATCCTCCAAGGAATCACAGAACCATCAAGGTTGGAAAAGACCTAAAAGATCATCCAGTCCAACCATTCACCTATTACTACTAGCTCCCACTAAACCATGTCCCTCAATACAACATCTAGTCTTTCCTTGAACACCCCCAGGGTCGGTGACTCCACCACCTCCCTGGGCAGTGCATTCCAGTGCCTGACTACCCTTTCCCAGCAGTAGTGCTTCCTAATGTCCAGCCTGAATCTCCCCTGGCGCAGCTTGACACCATTCCCTCTAGTTCTGTCACTGTCTACACGGGAGAAGAGGCCGGCCCCCAGTTCACTACAACCTCCCTTCAGGAAGTTATAGGAAGGCAGAGCCAGAGGAACTTCCCTGGGCACAGTCACCAGTATGGACCCAGCTGCAGGCGCAGCATCCACATAGTCACCGGCTGCAGAGGGAGCTGAACAAGGAGCAGGTGGGTACTTTGGGTAACCTGACAGTATGGAGCCCCTGCCACCAATCTGGTCAGGAGCTAACACCTTAGTTAAAACCACTTGGGAAAAGGAGATGGAAAAGCAGAGGAAAGCAACACAAATGGTGGAAAGCTCCAAATTCGTCAGCAGAGAGGTACCCTGAGCATCTCTGAAGGGGTTGCCTGGGTTAAAATCAAATTACTTTGAAATAAAGGAAATAAATACAAAAATATGAGCCGCACTAATGATCATAGAACTGGAATAGAAATTGCAACAGGCTACTGCTGCTTATACTGTTGACCTTGCCTTTTTTTTCTAAATCCACTCTGAAGGACAGACATACCACCTACTGCCTCGTCCACCAGACCAAGGACTGAAGCTATTTTTGGCATTCATTATGGTCCAGGTGGCCCATCTGGCCTGATTCACTTGGCCAGTTTTTCCCTTTCCATCTGGGAATTTTGACCCTCCTGCTTTCCAACTAATTGTATCACATTATCTCCTTTTTGTTCCCCACTTCCCTCGCTGCAAAAGGTTGCAAAAATCTCATGCGCTGTGTTAGAAAGTCTCAATTAACCTCTAACCTCGCTGCAGTGCATGCGGCTTGGGTTACTTCTCACACCCAACCGTGGGCCCATTAACACGTTGTCGTAAAACAAAAACTGTTTTGACGGGCTGTAATTGCTGCTAAGTGATGCCGAACAAAGACGCTCTTGTCCCCGGGGCGGCCGGGGCTCGGTCCCGCTCCTCCCGGGCCGGGGCTCAGCATCCCACCCGCCCCCGGAACTCTTTAAGCGCTAGAAGGAAGGAGCACCCCGGCGCTATGAGCTGATGAAGGAGCCGCAAAGACACCCCCCCCAAAACCTGGCAATGCCACCGGAGCCCCCCCCCTCATAGGACCCGCAGAAAGAGTTCGGGTGATGGGTTTTAACCCCCCAGCCCCAGCCCCACCTTCCTCCTCCTGCCGCAAATATAATTAGTTTATGTTAGCTGGAAGAGGTCAGAGGTGACCGAAGGGCAGGGTCCTTTTTGTTTTTAGGCAAGATAGTGGAATAATTGCTTGACGCTCAGATCTGCAGGTGCTTTATGAAGCTCATTTGGCGCTGGCAGCCCGCAGTGAAAGCTGATTTCCCTGGAAGACGCCGGATTCCATGTGACAGGGTTTATTTGCTGTGGCAGGGGTGATTGTCCATTCATCATTACGGTACCTGTTACAGTCAACACTTACCCTCACCGCTAGTCCCTTCAACGCTTGGTCTCCTTCTCCAGGAGGGGTAGGTATCCGCAGCTGGGAAAGGACCAAGCTGCTCCAGAGAGGCTGTGGGGATCCCAGAGAGGGCTGGAAGAATCCCAGCCATAGATACAGACTGGGAGAAGAGCTTCTTGAGAGCAGCCCTGCTGAGAAGGACTTGGGGATTGTGGTGGGGGAGAGACTGAACATGAGGCAGCAGTGGCTCTGGCAGCTCGCAAGGCCAATGGGATCCTGGGCTCCATCAGCAGAGGGGTGGCAGCAGGGACAGGGAGGGGATTGTCCCTCTCTGCTCTGCCCTGGGGAGGCCCCAGCTGGAGTCCTGTGTCCAGAGCTGGGGCCCCCAATACAAGAAAGATGTGGGACTGTTGGAGAGGGTTCAAAGGAGCCACAAGGAAGATGAGAGGGCTGGAGCACCTGCCCTACAAAGAAAGGCTGAGGGAGCTGGGCTTGTTCAGCCTGGAGAAGAGAAGGCTGTGGGGGGACCTCATTGCAGCCTGCCAGTCCCTGAAGGGAACCTATAAGCAGGAGGGGATTAAACTTTTTAAAAGGGTAGATAATGGCAGGACAAGGGGGAATGGACTAAAGCTGAAGGAGGGAAGGTTTAGATTAGATATTAGGGGGAAGTTTTTTACAGAGAGAGTGGTGAGGTGCTGGAACAGGCTGCCCAGAGAAGTAGTGGATGCCCCGTCCCTGGAAGTGTTCAAGGCCAGGTTGGATGGGGCCCTGGGCAACCTTGTGTAGCTCCAGACCTGGAGGTTGGTGGCCCTGCCTGTGGCAGGGGGGTTGGAGCTCTATGATCCATGGGGTCCCTTCCAACCCAGACCATTCTATGATTCTATGACGCCAGCTCTCTCCTCCTGTCCCACCCAGGATGCTGAGGAAGCCTTCACAGCAGCAACAGAGCTGCAGGGCATCCTGCATGGGCTGACCCTCTCAAACAAGCCCTGGCCAATGCAACCGTGAGTCCAGGCACCCTGAGACAGGTGTCCCCGGTGAAGCAGGGCTGGCCTGGGCCTGCAATACCTCAGTCAAGCTGCAGGAATGGCAGTACCCGTTGTGCTGTACATGATTACTCAGAGAGCTGTAAATGCACAGTTGGCCAAACATACCATTGCAAAAGCCCCCATGGCAAGGGAGAGACATGGATTAACCATTTCTGAGCCCTCCTTAAGGCTGCAGCAAAGGTATATTTTTTCTAAATTTCACTCTCCTGTGCCCATTTAAATTTATGTTTCAAAAAAAAAACCTCAGGCAACACCTCCAGCTGATAGATCCATCTGATTGAAATGGTGCTTTCCAGTTCTCCAAAAGATAAATAGCCCTTAGTCACTGCAGACTGGCCTGCACAATGCTCCAGGTGGTCATCCCATGTGCAGCCTGCAGCTGATGCAGAGCTGGATGATGGGGGACCTGCTGTGTCCCCTTGCCAGCATCACCCAAGCAGCTGGGACCCTGCTGCCTTCCCACGGGCCCTTTGCAGAGTAATTCCATTATTTCTAGAGCTTTTACTACAGCAGCTTCTTGGGACATCACAGCAGCCAGGCAAGCTCTCTGCAGAGCATCTCATTTTGCACTCAGAGGCATATCCTCCACCGTCAGGGTCCTCTCCCCATCCCCACAGCCCCCGAGGGCTGGGCAGCTTTTTCTGTAGGCATCTACCTTAAGTGTAATGGTGGCCCAGGACAGATGTCATCACCTAGTGAGGATACTGCAAGACATACTACGTCCTGTTTGCAGGGCACATCCATATCCCAGAGGCACGTGACAGATCCCACACCGCAGTGCTAGCACATCTCACCCATCTGCTATCCCAAGGCAGAAGCATTTCTCCCTGTGATGTTCTGAAAAGTTACTTTCTGCATTGTTATTAAACATGTGCAGTTCTTGAATGTGGAGCCTCCCTACAAAAGGACTGATATTCATGCCATGAAGTTCCTCCTGATACTCAGCCTGAGTCTTTTTGGATTCAATGTAGTTTTATCACTAATTGTCCTTCCCACTAGGAGAACAGAATCTTTCCCCTTCCCCAGCAGAAGCCTATATGTGTTAATATGTTGTGTAACTGAGGATCTCCTAACTTTCAGAGTACGGCCAGAAAGCTCATTGCCACAGCATCATCCCACCCTTTGTGAAAACTAGTGATGCTTGGTCACTGTAATAAAACCAAAAACATCCCTCCATTCTATTAAATTTCTGGGCTGTTATCTTTATTCCTTACTGTAAATAAAAGCTAAACAGCTTCAAGCATTACCATTTCAAAGCAGCCTGGACTTGGAAACACACCAAAATAGCTATTCCAGATACTTTGGAATAGCTGTCTTTGTTAATTTCCAGGCATAGACAAACCTTAAGATTTAACCTCCCGATGCTGCCTGCAATGGATTGCTGACCCCAAATCCCAGAGCCAACCTCCTGTGCCTGGAGGTACCACCTGGCCTTTAGGAAAGGAGAACTCTACCACAGCCAACAATTACGTCTCCAACACTTCCACATCAGCATGTATTCCTGGCCTCCTGCACTCATTACTGGTTTATATCTTATTTAGCTATTTATCTTCTGGCTGAGGAATGAAGTTTCTACAAACATTCTCTCTCTCTCTAAGCCCTGATTAATAATGCACAGATATTTCCTAACCAGTGCAAACTGGCACTACTCCATTGATTTGCACAGAGCTACTTTAATGTGTGTCAGGTGAGTATCTAGCCTGCTTAAAGAGCATGTTAACAGAAGACAAAGCCCAAGTATGTTTTATCTTCAGGGATAATCACTGCATTACACAGCACATGTAGGATATACCTTCTCAGAAATATGACCTCAGCTGCAGCACGTACTGGGCACAATAGCTGGAAAAGCTTGGATGGCTTCATGCAGGGGGGGTTAGAGATTGCCAAGAGCTGTCACTCAAGGCCTGAATTTAGGCAGTTTGTTATTGCTTAAGTAACAAGTGCTCAGAGCTAGCAGGGCAGTTAAAGGAGGCAAAATCAGGTCTCTGGCTCAGTTTTGCAGCCAGGGAACAAAGCCTCTGAAAGGAGACAGACTGGTGAAAACTGGGCACCTCCAAGCAATCCAGAGCAAAGATCAGCTGGTGCTAGAGACAGACTTGAGTGTGGGAGAAGTGAAGCAGAACACATTTCTGTGCCTCTTGGGAGAGCTGCTATTACATACTCAGGGATCCAAAGTACAGGCACAAAGAAAGTTAAGTGCCCAGCAGACACACAGCCCTAGAAATGCCCATTTTCTGAATCACTTAGTGAAGTTTAGCACCTGAAGTCACACCTACCAGGCCCCACCTGGGTCTCACTTTGCAGTCCTTACAGGGTGCCTTCCATCAGTATTGCCCTCCCGAGCCTGCCAAAAGAACGTGTACAACCACACTGTACAACCACACTCTTCCTCCTCCCACAGATCAGGACTTATATCTGAAATTCCAGGAGAAATAAGGCCCTGCAAACAGGACAGCTGAGTTCTCTTCCTGGCCTTGCTGGGTGACCCTGAGAAAATCCCTTTTCTTTCTGTTCTTGCCTTTCTTTTCTCATACTTTTCAGTCTTCAGGGTGGGACAGATCTGTCCAGATGCAGTTCTGGGTAGTATCCATCATCTATGTGAGAAGTAGCAGAGTCCCTTTTTCAAGAAGAATCTGTACATTAAATAATGCTGCCTTTAGGATCCACAATGCCATCGGTACCACTGTGGTGTCTGGTCTTTGACAAAGGCAAGAGAAACAACTTAGGGCATCCTCCATGACAAATCAGAATAGCAGTTTAGCAACAAAATCCCAAAGTAAACACAAAGTAAATCACTGGTAACTCACATTTTTGTTTTATGTTTAAAAGTTCCCTCCAGAGACAGGAGATGTGCAATTCTTTTTTATAAGATCCACGTTATAGATGCTTCTGTGATTAGACACCATCATTTGTATAAACAGTGAAAGGAACTCAGGCATTAAATGCATTTTTAATGTTTGAAGATCACACTGATCTCTTTCCCAGGGACACAACAAGCAGGGATAGCACACTATGATCAAGTAGAAAAGGTAAGAGCAGTATTCACCTGTCACACCCCAACGTTTTGCCCACATTGGCTGCAGAATTTTCCTCTGTCCCTTTTACCCACGATTCACCAACACAGCCCAATGAAGTGCTGAAGCAAACCCTACAATTAGGTGGTTATCTTTAAGAAAGGAGTCTAGTTGTAAGAGAACAAATGCCAAGCATGTGAAAGATTACTTGAGTCTTAGGAAGAGATGAGGGTACCTTCCAACGCACGCTCCTCTCCGTGCACACAAGACTCAGGTGCCAGTTTCAGACAGGACTGAATCATTGCTATCTAATCAAAAAGACACCTGGAAGTAGATGATATCCCATGGTGAAAATGAAAAGGAACAATAAATTAACTACAAGAACATCCTCATTTTCCTGGCAGCATGGAAAAAAAAGAAAAAGAACTCGACTGTGTACAAGTGGTCTTCCTGTTGGCAGGTGGGAATCGAGAGCAGAGGTGGGAGGACAACTGACATACAAAGGGTGCAGGGAATTTAAGCAAATTAATAGCTGTGGGAAGATGAAACGAAGATGACTCAGCTGTGAAGCAAATAATTTTGTTTCCCCCCCACAGCCATCATTACTAGCTACTTGATACAGATTCCCATTAAGCTGGCTCAAAATAGGTCAGACAAGCGTACCTGTGGGCTCAGTCAGACCTGCACTGCTAGAGATAACACGTGAGCCCCTGGAGCACAGTTACTGGTATTCAGCAGCTTGCCTCACTCTGTGGGAGCATTCTCAGACATTCAGACCAAGGAGACCTCCAGAAAGATTTTTCTTTTTTTTCAGAGATGCACAATTTGAATTGGACCCCTAAATTCACAAAGTGACAGCCTTCAGCTCTGCCATGTCTAAATTCAGTGAGAACTTCCAGGAGCTCTGGACTCAAGACCCCAAACTGCTGGGTATTTGGTTTTTGAAATCAAAGCTATTCATTGATGCTCTGCAAATTGGAAGCCAAGTTTAAGGAAATTTCAACTCTTCCACAAGAGCCACCCATCCCATTTCCCAGTCTGCTCACACATTTGACTTGATGACCTCCTACAGCAGGAAGATTGACAGGATAACTAGTAGTAATACAGTAAAGCCTCGTTAATATTCCAATCGCTAATCCACACACCTCATAATTCACTCACAGAAAGCAGTGGTCTCTTCCCCCTGCTCTGCTAAGGTTTAATAAATTGCTTTGAGGAGGTCTCACATTACCAAGAGTTCAGGAGCATTACAAAACATGCTCCTGGATGTTTCCTCCTGTGCCTGAAGGATGAAGAGGAATCATCACAAAGTCTGTTCGCACAACAATGGACCAACCCCACAGCTTTCCAGTCACTTCTGCAGCTGTTAGTTCGAGTGATGAAAACACGATTGTTCTATTCTGTGTTTCCTATTTCACCTAAGAAAGCTTGGTTAGTAATGTTATTGAAAGACATCATCTCCTTGCCAAAGGAAGAAGTGACCTATTTCTAATGTTTCCTGCAAAATTTGAAAGGCCTCAGAAACATTCTTTTGAAACACTTTTTCACTACAAAGTTAGCTCATGCTGTAACTTGAGTTGCCACCTCAGACAGAAGAGGAATTCTTAACTCAAATGGGTGGGCTTGTTAGCTTGCCTTGGCTGGCCCACAGACAAGACATTTGAGCCGTGACTAGATGAGTACTGCTAATTCTCTAATGTTTTCCCATCACTCCTGCTGGGAAGCAGGAAGGACAACAAAGTTTTCCTGGATGCATTAAAACACAGCTCGTAGAACGGTCCAACCCAGCAGAGCTGTGTTGAAGAACTGGGGAGCCTGTGAATTAATTCTTTCATCTGGATTTCCAGGAGAACTGTTGTGTCATTTCTGGGCCCAAGAGAAGTTCAGCCTTTGTCCTCATGGCAAAATAAGCGGGCTACTCGTCTGCCCAAGTCAAACAAGCTCACATCCCTTCTCTTCGCACAGGGAGAAGCATGGAGAAGATCTTGCACCATCTCTTCCCTCTTACTCATTTGGTGTCCTCAGCACAGCTAACCACAGAGCTGAGGACCTCAGCTGAAGTCTGCAGCAATCACGGCGAAGATCCTTCTCCAATCTGATGGAGTAAAACCTGCCAGGCCATTTATGTTCTGTCACTGTGTTAAAGTAGAAACTCATCAACTGCATGCACGAGTTCCTAGGTTTTGGGTTTCTTCCTCTAAGTATCTAAGAAATTCAGAACCTGCCTGGGTACAAGAGAAGTCCTGCCTGTTCCTGCCAGCTCTTTTCTACCGTATCACCAGATCCCAATAAAATGAAACTTTCCTGCTGTGTATGGTAAGAACATCTGCTCTGTTGGCTGTGCTCACCTTGCTTCACTAACATTTAGCTTACAACTGCTTCAAGCAAGAAAATCCTCCAAACTCCCAATAAATTATTAAAATAAATAACTGGTAATAAATGGTAAACACTTTTCTGACATGCCATTGGCGTTGTGCGTTACAGGAGGACACTTATGCTAAGGTTGAAATTTGCCTTTGAGGCCAAGCACCTCAGTGGACTCAAGGCAGTAAAGGCTACCTCATTAATTTCTGCTCTTGTTGCTGCTAATGGAAACTACTTATTGTCAACAGCAACTCTGATGTTGCTCTGTATACATAATCCCCCACCACATTAATGGTATCAAAATACCACCACAGCTACTGGTCCCGAAATATTAATGTGGTCAGCCAACAGTCAACAGGAATGGGCTGCCATCCCCTTCTCTGGGGGTCAATCAATAGTTGTAGGTATCAGTCTGATTTCCTTTTCTAAGTTTGTATGTTGTGGATGTCATAAAAGCAACCTGGTCACTTCAATGAGTTGGGTTGTAGTTCATTCGATAAGCTATTGAAGGAGTCACTTAGGTCAGGAAAAGGGATTATTCCCCTCTAGAGCAGCTCTGTTGTTTTGACCTTGGCAGATAAAATGAATTATTTCAAAAAGAAAGTTAAAGAAATAATGAAAGGCAACACAAGACCCAAGAACTTGCACTTGTTTGTTCTTGAGTGTTGAAGGGTTTTGATTTTGGGTGGGTTGAGGGAAGAAAAAGGGGAATTAGCTTTTTTTTTTTTTAATGGAAATATGTCAAAAAGTTGTATTATCTTAAAAGAACTTCTGGAGGGAAAAATTATAGACTACCTTCTTATGCAGCTCTTGTAATCAAAAGTCAGCAGTTGTTCAGTATGGAGTAGATTTTATCTAGAGTTAGGAGTCCTTGGCAAACTGAGGTAATGCACCAGCATTCCAGCCTTTCCTGCTGTCTGGACTGGCCTCGCACTTCACTCTGAAACTCCTACAAAGCACTCCACATTGCTGTTTTTTGATCTACTGCAAACAAGCTTTTCCAAAATTTGATGTCTTCCTTGAAGATGTTGACTCTTCCCAAAAATCAAACATGGTTTTTCTCTTTAAAAAAAGAAAATGGTTTCTGCAGTTCAAGTTTTGTTCCTTATTACCTTCTGCAGCAAAGTGGGGAAAGACTCAGGTCTAACTGAGCAGACAGAGCCTGGGATGAGCTGGGACAAGCTCTGCCATGGGGCAGACATCTCACTTCCAGCTTGTCCCTTTGTCATCTTGTCCATTCTCATCCCCAGTTCTCTGGGGGAGAGACTATCTCCCTCCCTACCGCAAATGCAAGTTCTTGGGGGCTGAAACTGTGGGGTCTGCACACAGCTGCACCTAGGAGCAGCAGGTCTCATCGCCCCCCGAGCGCCGCACTGCAAGGCGCTGCCTGGGCACTCCCCTGTGAGGTATGAAGCAGGGCTGATGTTAAACCTTGAAGCGTCAGCCACATATTCATCGATAACCACTTTGGGAATAATCCATAGATTAATAATCCTGTTAATCCTTGCTCTGTCATCAGACTAACCTTCCTCCCTAATCCTACTCCTTGAAGTAAAGCACGGAGCTGTTTTGAGTCACTGCTACTGCCACAAACCTTGAGCACGAGGACAAGAGTTTACTGAGCTGGCAGAGGAGGAGCCAGGCTCGGGGTGAGCTTGATGGTGTTAGGGAGAGTTCACATTCCTGCCGATGGGAAGGCAGCAGGACACCTCATTTTGGGCTTCCTGGTATTTACTATGATAATAAAACAAGCCACCCCTTGTATTAATAGGCTCCTCCCTTGGAAGTTATCATAAGGGTAGTCCTCTCCAGCTCATCATCTCACTATTTGGCTCAGAAAATTCCTTTTGGCCTGTCTGCACCTATTTACGCAGAGGGAACTCGTGCTGCTTTGCAGCCCAGCACTGCATCCAGCCACCACCATGAGCAACTATAAATCTCTTTGCTTCATCAGGGCCAGTTTTATACAATTTTCTTTGGTTCAGAAAAGGGGTTTGATAGCAAAGCCACAGACCCAACGTGATTAGTCAAGCTACAGAGTCCCTCTAACACAACCCCCAAGGAAAAAAGCCGAAGTCACCATTGGTAAAAGTCACCATTTCTGCCTCCCTGCTTATTGAGCCAGACCTTTCTCCCCAGAACACTTATTTATTTTCTCAACTTGTCATATAAAAGCTGTTCCTCTTGGGAAGCACTGTACATACACACACACACACAGAGATAATTGCTAATAAATTGCAAAGCTCTAGATTTCACAAATTAATTCTGTCTTAATCTTGCCAATCATAACCTGCCAACAAGTTCTCAGGGCTAGCCACCACATTTTTGGTCCAACTAAAAGCAGGAATTTTAATACTTATATTGCAATTCCATATTATAAAAGACTGGTGTTTAAAAATATTGTCATTGTTAAAAAAATATTTAAAGTAAGCTCAAAAGCTTTTATTTTTAGTATTTCTAAAGGAAGTGATTGCTATTTTTCTTGGGAAATGAAGTTTGCGCCCCTACCTAGAACATAATTCGCTTCTATTTTTTTAGTCCCTATAAATTGGGTTTGACATGTCTTCCTTTATTAAGCTTCTAAGTTTGTCCTTGAGTAAATGTGTGCTTGTTTAAAGCAGTTAAAGCAGTTCAAAACCATCGGGGTTGCCAGGGCAGAATTTTGAGCTTCACGCTCCCAAGAAACGCGTGGCCTTGACCTTGCCAAAAACACCGTTTTATGTTTAAATAGTCACAAATTCAATAATGGGCTGCAAGAAAGACTTGCCATTAACTACCTCCTTTCCTTTCCTCCTAGTTAACAAAACACTTAGGTCTGCAGTGGATGCTGTAACAATTGAATTAGTTATCCAGGATAATCTGCCCACATTAGCAAATGGTGTCCCACTAGGTCAATAGAGAAATTAATTGCGGGGTGCTTGTCAAATCCACATTGTTTCCCGGGCGCAGTGGCAAGCCACTCAATTAGACACCTTTCAAGGCCTTTTGCTGGTCTGAACGTAGCTAATTGCTCCAGTTCTGGATGGGGATGATTCATCTCCCAGACGTCTCGGGCCTCTCCCGCAGCTCTGCTGGGCTAATATCAGTCCGTACCCGCAGCCGACAGGATATTCTTGTGAACAGGATATTTTTCCTCACGCCTCCCTTTTATATGATTAATCCCAAACGAGAAGGGTCTCCTGAATCACACTCCAGCCACGGCAACTCCTTCACGTCTGCTGGCTTCCCACACACGAGGGAAGGGGCATGAATGGAGCCTCTTTGTCAGCACTCTCCAGGTGCAGCACTATTCACACTTGAGCTTGACAGCGTAACATAACAGTTTTTATTTGCTGGCCTTCTCTGTCAAGTATTCTTTTCTCTTCTGCTGCTTCCTCATTTGTCTATATATCAGTGGCAGGGCTGGCCAAATTGAAAATGAATGAAGCACAAAGACAGACTGTAGTTTCCACAGTGACGGTCTATGGGAAAGCAGCCCGCGGTTTGGGGTGGGTTTTTTTTACGGAGTCCTCAGAGGTCACTGGTAGCACTTGTAGCTGTGAGTCCCAGAGGAAAAGACCAGAGCATCTGGTCTGCTGGTTACCAGCTTTCAAGGAGGAATCCTCACGAGCTGCTGCTTAAGAGCCAGGGGAGGAGACGGAGGAATTAAAAATCTAACAGCCTTGAAGCCTCTTCCCCAGACTCATAGAATCATAGAATCATAGAACGGTCTGGGTTGGAAGGGACCCCAAGGATCACAGAGCTCCAACCCCCCTGCCACAGGCAGGGCCACCAACCTCTAGGTCTGGATCTACACAAGGTTGCCCAGGGCCCCATCCAACCTGGCCTTGAACACCCCCACGGATGGGGCATCCACTACTTCTCTGGGCAGCCTGTTCCAGCCCCTCACCACTCTTTCTGTAAAAAACTTCCCCCTAATATCTAATCTAACCCTTCCCTCCTTTAGCTTTAGTCCATTCCNTCCCCATCTCTCTTGTATTGGGGGCCCCAGCTCTGGACACAGTACTCCAGATGGGGCCTCCCAAGGGCAGAGTAGAGAGGGACAATCCCCTCCCTGTCCCTGCTGCCACCCCTCTGCTGATGGAGCCCAGGATCCCATTGGCGTTGCGAGCTGCCAGAGCCACTGCTGGCTCATGTTCAGTCTCTCGTCCACCACAATCCCCAAGTCCTTCCCAGCAGGGCGACTCTTTGGTATATGAGGAGATACAGGAATGACAGAGAGGCAGGCAACTTGGGAACTCAGTCCCCGCAGGGTAGGACGCAGCGTTGTTCATGGGAGATGTGTGCTTCCAGCCTTGGTGGGTGGCTGCAACAGGAAACTTTAACTAGACCTGGGCCAGCACCTTTGGCTCTATAAAACCTCAGCGTGGCTCCCTGCAAGGAATGCACACTCACCTGCCATTAACACAACCAGCCACCGGATGTCTTCATTGCTCCATGCCAATACCCACGAAAAAGTGTTTCCCCACGACTGGAAAATCGGGCCTCTTAAGGATGGTGGTGCACAGAATGACACCAGGAAGACAACTGCTTCACTCATTCGAGCGTCACATCTGCGCTTCAGTAGGAAGCGACACACAGTTGGTTAGCACACTAGCTTGAGGAACAGGTTGTTGTTCAACACAGTGCTGACTATCCCTAGGACCTTCAGTTACGAGACAGGTCATCTGAGTTTCTCCATCAGCAAACTGGAATGCTGGATTCTCTGAGCTTGTGCAAGGGTCAAGAGAGCAGCACAATATCTGGAGAGCGTTTTGTAATGCTGGGTCCCCACTCCCACTTCAGAAGAAAAAAGAAGGGGGAGGAAAATGAAGTTGACTTTCCCTGTACGTATATATACACATATATGCAGAGGGACAGCCACCATGACCAGCAGTTGTAACACTGGGATAGGCAGAGGCCAGCACCGAGCTGAACAGCAGCCCTGTGAACAGGCAGAGCAGAAAGACAGTCCCTGCTCTCTCCCTTCAGACCCCTGGAGTGTGTTTGTCAGTTGAGTAATTTATTTTGATTTCTCTTTTTTTTTCCCCTCTAGTAATCCCACCTCTCATGGTTTTGCTTGTCAATCCTCTTGCTTGCTCCTCCCTCTTTTCACTGGTGTATATAATTCTGGATCACACTCCAATTTACAGTCAGTATTTCCCAGGATGGGAGCGGCGCTGGGCAGAGCACCCCTAAAAATTCCTCTATGCATCCTGACCTCTGTGTGAATCAAGAAAGAGTTTCTCTCAGCTGGCTGTTCATCCTTACCTGCCTTCATGACAGCTTATGCTTCCAGCTGCTATTGCCAGGCTGGAGACACTTCCAGCCAGTTCAAGCAGCTACTATAGACTGGTCTAGCATCCTTTACTGCCTTTGTTCCCAGGACATGTGCTGCCAGCACTTGGTTGAGGCTGATGTGGAGGCGTTTCAATCCTGTGCCAGGCAGGTTTGCTAGGGTTGCAGTCAAGTAGGAAAGGCTCAGGAGATGCAGCCCAATTACTACAAGTCAAGTCACAGAGAGTTTCAGCAAAAGAGATCTGTGAGATCTCATGAGGCCTCAGCACAGCCTTAGGAGGAAATTTATCTTTCCCATCAAAACTAGCCATGTGCTAACAACCGCGGACCCATTTAAGTGCTTTCATATGGTTGAAAAGCCAAATGCCATTCAAAGCCCTGCTCCCTCCTTGGTGATTGCACTATCCCCTGGATCAACTCTGCCTTTGGAGAAGGTATAAACTCCTACAGCATAAACCCAGCCTACCGGAGGCTTTTTGCTGCTAGTGACTCCCTTGGTACCTCAGTTCCCTCCACTCAGAAACGACAGCAAAGTCTCCCTGACGTTTCTGGCCCTTCCCAGAGCATTGTATGCAAGTTGCCACAACTGTTCTCTTGGTGCAACAAATGAAGCAAGGAACTAGGACACGTCTTTATGGGGAGCAGTGTAACCAAGTTTTGCACTTTAAGCGCAGTGGTAAGCCTGTTCCAGGCTGGCAGAGGCACTGTTTTCATTTCTAAAGTAGCTGAGGTCCCAGAGGCAGCAGATGCCATGCTCAGGGCAGTATCTCCTGGCAGGAACACCAGGAACCTTCAGAAACTCTCTCGTCCATAAAAGTAAGCCAACTCTTCTTTCCAGTGACCACTCCTCATGAGAGGCCAGCCACAGGGGATTTTAAGTCTGGAATGGTACTTGCTAATATTTGATCTATTATTGCTCCACTGCTATCAAACAGCAAGTGAAAGCAACTTTGGTATGCTGCTCCTTAACATGGATTGCAACTATCAGTTATGATATAGTATCTCCTCTTTTTATTTTCTGGATGTTTTTCTTTAATTATTTCACTTATTCTGACTAATGATCATCAGTTTATATGCTTGTTTTCTGTATCACACTGTCTGGTTTTCAGGCATTTTCTCCTGGTTTCCATTTCAGAGGGAATGTTTCAGGGCTTTTTTAAACCCTTCAGAAAATTAAATAATAGTTGAGTCTTTTGTTTTGCCTTGCTTTTAAAGAATAAAACTAATGAAAAGTAGGTCAAGCTAAACCATGTTTTCCCAAGCATTATTCTTGAAGTCTGTTAGCACCTTGTATCTCTATTCTTCTCTTAGCACTGCAGTGTTTACAAGCTCTCCAAGCACGCATTCACATGCCAATTATGCCAAACAGACCAACTCAGACATGAGAGATGAATCCCAAATTTGAGCAAGTTGCTCTTTGGGGATCCTACTTTAAAAAAAAACAAAACCAAACCCACAACAAAACAAACAAAAAAAAACCCCCATAAAAATCATGAAAAAAAAAATCCCAAGCAAAAAAAAAAAACAAACCCTAAAAGTAGCCCAAACACAACACCTAGATGCAAAAATTCCCATTTCTTTTTGGCTTATTTCCAGGCTGAGCCTTAAGCATTGAATAGGGCCTAAACACAGAACACATATACAGAGGTTTATTATTCCACTGCTGCTTGGAGGATTCCACACCAGAGCGGGCAATGCAACGCAAGTAGGGGGACAACTGACCCTCAGAGCAAAGTTTTGCCATTTAAGATGAGAAGTAGGTGTTCTGCTATGCAGGCAATTGTGAGCCTTGTGACAACAAGCAGCACTACAAGCCCCTTCAGCACCAGCACCACAGCTACACCTAAGTACACTTCCAGGACATTTGGTGCTTGCCTGTATCCAGTGAGCTGGTTAACACCAATGTAGGTCTCTGCTACACCTGTTGTAAAAGTACTACCACCTGCAGCCCTGTGCACCTGAAAAGAGCCTGGCCCTTCTCTGCCAGCTTCTATACAGTCTCCTACGTGGCTCAGGAGCACTCAAAGTCTAAGCAGACAAGGCAATAGCCGTCTGACTCTTAGCATAGGCTAGTCATTTCACAGATGAGAAACTGAGGCACTGGGTAAGTAAATGCACGGAATGTTGAGTGAGTAAATACATGCTGCCTGTGGTACAGGATGAGTTAAGTGAGCTTTACTTTGTTAACTTTTTCTAAAGCTTTGCTTAGGCTGCCTTATGTGAGGAAGCACTGATCTTTCTGTTTGGTTGTGGGTGCACGACTTGGCAGTCGCTTCTCAGCTGAAGCTGTGGTGGCTCTCGGGTCAGCAGCTGGCCTCAGGTACTTCCCTGAGCTATCCAGGCTGCTGTCTAACAAACACCATGGAAAAGCCATTGCAGACCCAAGCCCTGAAAGCAGCCCCTCCCCACATCACCGCTGATGCTTCCGAGTATGGAGAACCTACCACAGGGGCTTTGTGGCTTTGATTTGCACCTGTGTTGAGACAGAGGTCCCTCCAGCAGAGACTCAAGCTCCCATCCTCTTTCATCTCCCCATTTCTCCCTGTTCCTTGGTTTTCCACCTTGGAAGGCTTATATTAAAGAGACAAATTAAAGCAGCCCACGATGGAAACCTATTTCTGACCACACAGAGCCAGGCTAACACATGAATGTTAATGCTGCTGTAGAGAGACCAGGCTACACCAGCAGCCTTGGTGGAATAATCCCTCTTTAGGGATAGAGGGAAGGTTGGAAACCAGTGCCAAGGCGTACACGTCACTGTGGAACTGGATATCCTGCTGGCACCCAGGCACTATAATGAGCCCCTGTCGCCACATACGGGCTGCATGAGGTGCAGGGTTTGCTTGGAGAAACCAGCTGCTGCCCTTAAGAGGAGCTCAAGGATAGATCTTCACCATGGCTATGAGAAAACTTGGGGAAATTGTTGTCCTGGGCATCCCAACCTCAGCATATAACCAAACCCAGTTGGGTGCATAGCTCCTTAACTAACCCAAGTGTGAGATGATGTTTATACACAATACCCAGATCCATTCTCCCCCCATAACTGAGTGAACACAGAGGACTGATTTCCAGCTGAAATCAAGTGTTGGTCTCAAACTTGTCCTGAACATCTGCTGAGGGTCAAACCAGATTTTATTATGTTTTGAAACAAGAAATAAATGAAATCATGTCTTGCCTCTGAGTGGTTTGAAATGGGAGAAGCAGCAAAAGAGCAACTTAGAGAACTGCTACCCCAGCAGAAATCTCTAGTGATATTTTCAGTCTGGTGATACGAGACAGAGCACAAATTGCCCCAAGTTTGCCCCAAAGCATGAAGCAAGAAAGCAAGACTGCAAAAGGAAGAAAATTTAAATAAGAGTCTGTAAACTTACTCCTCACCATACAGAAAGTCTGGGTAAAGAGGGGGCTGGCTGCAACAGGCATTGCTTTTCAGCTCCAGGTCACTGGTTTGGATCCAACCCAAGTCGTAGGGATGGAGCTGTGACATGAGCTAGCACTGACAGCCCAGAGCATAGCAGGTAGGTAGAAGCATCCCCAAAAATCTCAGCCATCTACAGTAATTTCATCTTTGCTGGGCATAGTGCTGGAGTGAGATTGGGATGCTTTTACCAAGTTAGGAAGGATGAAGATGCACCAAGAGGCATGTGTGGCAGAAGCTGCAACACAAACAAGTGAAGCAGGTCACCTGGCACAGGTTCCACGTGGTGGATCCATGCACAAACATGCAAGAAAAACTTCAATTACCATGGGAAGAAAACGATCAAACTCAGATTTGCACATGGCTAAATTAATGAGACACTCAAACAGCAGAACTACACTAGGAATTATCATATAATTGATACTAACAGGGTTATTATTCAGCTTTATAGGGTATTTGTTCATGTCAACTGAGTTGGCTGTTCTTTTCCATTCTGTTGTAATTTTTTTTCTTCCTTTTAAGAAATGTAATTACATTTCCACAAACGTCATGTCTACAGAGGGAGCATGCCAGAAAGTTATTAGACCAGCACTTGCCTTGCTGCTGTGCCAGATGCAGCATGCACTGACTTTCTGAAGATCATGAGGTGTCTCATTTTGCCCAGTTCTCCCCATCTCACTGCAGGCACACACGTAGATATCAACAGGAAGGTGGCAGTTCATAAGATCACAAAGTTTAGTTCACTTCCATCACAAGCAAGATGCAGGTCACCTACATTATTAGGCACCACTAGAGAATGGTATAAAGAGAATTAGAACTACTATTTCCATAGCAGATTACTCAGACCTGCTGCAGTCATCTGAACACCAGGGCTGCACAAATATTAGTGTACATAGCAAAAGTTTTCCCATTTCTGGATTCCTGTGGAAAGAAATGTGGAATTTTGCAGTGCCTTTTTCATTACAGTGTTTTTGCTATCTTCTACCACCTGCCACATTAGTAAGCTAGCAGAAATGGAAGGCTAAGTCATCTTAGGGTAAACTTTGTTATTCTTTGTTAATGCTCTATAAATCAGTCTTGTTATAGATCAGGGAATGTTCATTAATCAATTCTCAAAAAATATTTTATTTGGCCCAGAGTGTCAAATCAGGAAAGTAACAAAGAAAAAATGAAAGCCATGTGCTCAAAGTGGGTTCATGACTGCATGCTGATGTCACCAAAGCCTCATAACTGCACAAACAATTACCATAGATCATGGTAACTTTCATTAACTAAAACCATGCTGAAAAGCAGTAGTGTGATCATTATAACACACACATGTTTTTGAAGATATTTGTGTATGCAGGACAGCATTTTGCACTCAGTAGACTGCAAACTTGGGTTGCATATGTGTAAATGTGGGCAGAGTTTCCCATGCTGGCTTTCCATACACAGATACATCAGAAAATATTGCCTGAAAACCCTGCCTCTAGCAGCTCACCCTGTAGACAGGGCAACAATTCCCTCCTTTTCATAGAATCACAGAATGGTCTGGGTTGGAAGGGACCCCAAGGATCACAGAGCTCCAACCCCCCTGCCACAGGCAGGGACACCAACCTCAGGCCTGGAGCTACACAAGGTTGCCCAGGGCCCCATCCAACCTGGCCTTGAACACTTCCAGGGACGGGGCATCCACTACTTCTCTGGGCAGCCTGTTCCAGCCCCTCACCACTCTTTCTGTAAAAAACTTCCCTCTAATATCTAATCTAACCCTTCCTTCCTTTAGTTTTAATCCATTCCCCCTTGTCCTGCCATTATCTGCTCTTTTAAAAAGTTGAATCCCCTCCTGCTTATCAGCTCCCTTCAGGGACTGGCAGGCTGCAATGAGGTCCCCCCACAGCCTTCTCTTCTCCAGGCTGACCCAGCCCAGCTCCCTCAGCCTCTCTTTGTAGGGCAGGTGCTCCAGCCCTCTGAGCATCCTCGTGGCTCCTCTGACCCCTCTCCAACAGTTCCACATCTCTCTTGTATTGGGGGCCCCAGATCTTTTAAGACAGATTATTTTGCTGAGTGGCAAAACCAGAGGACTGAAGATCAGGGATGGGCAGACTTTGTTCCTTAGCCTGCCAAAGACTTTGTTCTAAATGGCTTATCAACGATGAATCAAGTAGTTAAACCTGTCTGAGACTGGACCACCAGTTAGTGTGAACTGATGCAGTCATTAATTAATCAGTCCCTTGGTTGTATGCTACCTGGAATCAACTGGGGTCTAGTTTCCTGAAGGTCAAGTCAGGCAACATTGTCCACATTTAGGAGATGTCAATAATAAAAAGCTGTGCCAACACCACAAAAGTAGTAAATCCTCCAGGAGAAGGACCAACTTAAACCAGCAAAATAATATCAGGTCCCTGTGCAAAATAGCTCTTGCATGGTTTAGTTGGTGTCACTGCATAAGGTCTTTCTAGAGCACTAGGAAAGTATTTTAAAAAATAAATAAAACACATCACTATTTGTCACATCTGGAGGTCTAAAGCAGATCTGACACACGAGCTGGGGCAACAGAAGGACACAGGCACCTCCTCCTACATGACAGCAAACCACATAAACTTCAAACTCCAGCCTGTGCCCTCTGGTAGGTCAGTTTTCTTCTCTTTCCACATTTATGTTTACTGATATTTGTATTACAGCAGTTCTTAAGAGTTCCTGAGTGACATCATGCTCCTACTCATCTAGGCATCATAAAAAATAAACCCAGCAAAATAAAACATATTGAGGGGGCCTACAACAGCCAGCAATTAAAACACACTAGTCAGGGAGAAGTCTCCTTCTCCTACATCATACTCATTTTGCTATGCATGAAGCATGTGTTTCATATGCATGAGCACCAACATATTTGGACCTATTTTATCACATGCTTAACTCAGTGAAAACATCCACCTGGAAATAAGATACTGATATAGCTTCACAGATTCACAGAATCATGGGGGTTGGAAGGAACCTCCTGAGCTCATCGAGTCCAACCCCCCTGCCAAAGCAGGTTCCCTAGGACAGGTTGCACAGGTCGGTGTCCAGACGGGTCTTCAATGTCTCCAGAGAAGGAGACTCCACCCCCCCTGGGCAGCCTGTCCCAGGGCTCCCTCACCCTCACCGTGAAGAAGTTCTGCATATTGGTGTGGAACTCCCTGGGCTCCAACGTGAGGCCATCGCCCCTTGTCCTGTCCCCACAGACCATTGAGAAGAGGCTGGCCATTTCCCCCTGTGTCTCACATTTCAGATCTTTATAAACATTGATCAGATCCCCTCTCAGTCTTCTTTTCTCAAAAACAGGGCTAGATTTTAAAAATTAAACAATTAGTAGGAATTTAGGTAATGAATTCCAAGCAAATGAACAGCCTGTGGATGATCCATATGACAACAGGCTAGGACATTACTGTTGGCTGCTGAAGCACCTGCAACCTGATAATAGAGGAGCGTGATTCTTTGTGCAGCTCCTCTTGTCTGATCCATTCTGGCCAGAACTTTTGTTCCTTCTAATATTTTCCAATCACAGCACACAGAAAAATGCATCTCTGGCCACTAGGGCTACAGAGAACACAAAAGTAGTCTCAGAAGACAGAGGGAAATGATGAGTGAACCTCCCTAAACACCTTCATGTTTCATCAGCCAATCTCTCAGGGCTGCTGGGGGGCAACCCACTGAACTGGAAAGCCTGAGGCTGACTCCCTAACACTGGGAAAACTCCTGCCAAAGCGGAAGGCAGGGACCCACGTGTGTTGCCTGTGCTCTGGGCTGGATTTGCATGTGTCTCCTATTTGAGTTACTATGCGCTAATGGTTATCAAATGGGGGGCTGTTTGTTTTATAAAGGAAAACCTACCCTGTGGAGCTGGTAGTTTAAGTATTTTTAAACAAACATTATCCACAAACTCTAAAATGGCCCTCTGAAAGGGCTTTTATATGCATTCAGATGGGTAGGAATAAATAAATAGGAAAGAGGATCATTTAAGCCTTGTTATCAATGGAGTTTCTTCTCCCAACTTGAGTGCCTGATGCTTATTAATCAGCTGTGACCTGTCATGTTGGAATCAGGACACATTCTGCCTGGGAGACTATATTCTATAGAATAAATTCTAATTTGCAGATCACCTGAATGTGATCTGCAGAAGGATGAGACATTCAGTGTTGGTGCAGGACTGAAAGCCCCTGAAATGCAGAGAAAAACAAACGCCTGGTGCACATAGCACCCATTTGCTGATGAGCTGCATTGATTCTGTGAAGTGTCCCATGAAATATGCCTTCAGAGCAGCAAAAAACCACCCTGAAAGAGGACAACCACTGTGAAAGCTACAGAACCTTCTTTGTGCCTTTGCTCTTCCCCTTGAATGGAAGTCTTCACCAGTAATGTGCTACGTGTGGAGGGAGGGAAGTCATGGTTATTCACTAAATCTTGGGGTCACTTACCTCATTCACCTGGCTCTGTATCTGTAGTCTGAAATTTCAGAGCCCAGTTCACCCCTGTAAATCACTTGGAAATCTACTGCACATCAGGCAGACTACTATGGCAGCGATACGTTGGAGTAGCACAGCTACAGGTAGCCAATATCCCCCCTCTTCCCCTTCACAGGGGGTTACACTAAGTCTTTTCTGAATACTTCAAGGTAAAATAAGAACCTGGTTCAAAAACCAATTCAAGTTTTATATGGACTTCCCCTCCCTGCCTTTCTCACATTTTTTTCCAGAGTATCTAAATAGGTGTAGAGGAAAGGAAAAAGGGGGGAAATTCCACAATAAAAGGAGAAAAATCCCAAATAACAGCATCTCCAAGGGATGCTAAAAAGCAGTCCCTGCACATGCAGCCTACAAAGTTTGAGCCTTCTAGCTGTGTCTGCTTGCTCATTCACAGGGCTGCTGTTATCTGTGCAGTTTTCTCCATGTACTTCACTACAGCTAGAGATAGTAAACTTCACTTGCCCCCACCCACATGGAAAAACAGATTGGGAATTAGAAGAAAATAATTTCTTTTCCTCAAACACAGTAATTAATTTTTTCCCCTAGTCACATAGTCAATTTGGGAACACTTTACCCAAATTATTCAGTTTGCCCAAAATGAAGGGGAGTGCAAGGGGGAAGATAATTGAGGGCAAGAGGGAAGATTTTTTCCTACATTTATGCTTTGGAATAAAGGGCTAGGCTTCCTGAAAGCATTGAGATAGGGAGTGTGGTAAAGTCTGCAAATTACACTGAAAAATTAATTCAAATACACATTTGTTAATACCTGGGGAATGTAAATTCAAGTATGTTAATACCTGGGGAATGTTTCCCTTCCTGTTCCATGGGACAAGCCAGCCCATTCTCCTTCTCCCTGAACTCAGATGTAATTCTCCAGCTGACTCAAGATCATGTCCATGCTGAATGGTATCTAACACAGACCTGGGACATCTTATTTACCCACATGACCCTTCCTGAAAGCAGCCTGAGTCACAAGCTGAACCTCTGTTCTAAAACCAGAGCCACCAAGTGACATCAATCCAGGAGCAAGAAGTCCAACTCAGCTCTCCTACTACAAGTAGTGACCAACTCACAGCCTTCAGCAAGAACAAAAGCAGTCCCCTCCAGTGCTATATATGGTTGTATACCAAATAAAGAGGGGAACAAAAGGCTCAGGGCAGACTACTTAACTGACAGACCCAGTCTGAATCCCACTTTTACTTCAAGCCAGAGTACTACAATACAAGAGGCTTGGGTTTTGTTAGGCTGTGGAGAGGTGGGTGATGGTCTCTTCAGCCAGGTGACAGGAGACAGGACAAGGGGCAATGGCACTAAGCTGTGCCAGGGCAGGGGCAGATTAGACATTAGAAAAAAATTTTTCACTGAAAGAGTTGTCAGGGCCTGGAACAGGCTGCCCAGGGAGGGGGTTGAGTCACCATCCCTGGGTGTGTTCAAAAAAAGGGTAGATGAGGTACTTAGGGATATGGTTTAGTTTAGGATGAGAATGGTTGGACTTGATGATCTTCAAAGGTCTTTTCCAACCTTGTGATTCTGTGATTCTGAAAACATGAAGTTACTTACAGGTTGGGCACGTTTCACCATAAACCACTGTTGGTGCCAGTCTGCAAAATACAGAGACAATCTTCATCTGTTATAACTGGCCCAGAGGCAACCATCTGACATTCCCAGGTATCAATCTTGTGTTCAGGACTTACTCCTGAACCAGATTTAATAGAGAATTCCATTAGTAGAAGGTTTTATTAATGTTTTTTTCTTAGATGGAGCCTTTCAGCATATGTTCCACAACTAATGAACATGGTTTGGGAAGGAGACACTGCAGATACCGTCAGGCCACGAGCTGTTAGCAGGCAAAGAGAGGTGGTAGCTAGGAGAAAGGAAGAGGGGGAATTCAAGCAATTCAGACTGCGAGCCAAAGCCTCATTGAATCCAGCAGGCTTTGGATAAAACTTGTGCTAAGGTTAGACACTTCTTTGCACACTACAAAATAAAAAGGGGAGGGCAGAACTGGTCCTTTCTTTCTTCTTTATATTAAGGGGAGAGGCGACAACGTGGAGGAAAAGTAGGGCTAAGTGCAGGGAAAGGTATGTGGGAAAAGCCTTTGAGAAATCTTTGTGTTGTGATAGAAAAAGGCATGGTCCTGCAAGAAGAGAAGGAAATCGTGGAGGCAGCTTGGCTGGATTGGCTCAGCAATGAGAACTTAGTACCCAGAGACAATCATCAAAAGGGGAGGAAAGGCACATCCTTTGGGAGCTAAGCCCTTTGCAGCACTGCTGATGGAATCGGAGCTGCCCCAAACGATGCTCTTTAAACCTCCCTGACCACCTGTGTTCTGCAGCTCTGAGAGCAGAGACCTGAACTTACACCCCTGCATCCCAACTCAAACCCAGGGGGAGCGGAGCCAGACCAGCCCCTCAAGTTGTTCACTCATCAGTCAATATAATGACACAACCTTCTGCTCCCACCTTTTCTTAGCACTGGTTCTAGAAAGCCTATCCTGAGCTTGCAGCAGTGTTTGTGTCCCATTCCCCTCCACCCTACCCCCAAAGGGGAGAAAGCCAACTGGAAGGAAGCTTTAAGGCATAAAAGCCTGGCAGTGTAGAAGTGCTTAGGGAGCACTCCTTTCCTTACCCCCAGGAAACACTTTTATAGGAATAGCCATTGTTAGCAGCCTATGTTTTAGCAAGAGTTCAGGTTAACAATGTAAATAAAGAGGCTTTGGAAAGGTTTCCAATAACCTGCACTTAATTTGAAAAGGGGGAAAATGGTCACAGACGATATTATGAGAGAAAATGTCCTCCTTATTAAAAGGAATGCTTAGTTCAGGGTGAAAAAGTCCCTAGAAATGGAGTGAGTTGCATCTGCCCTGCTCCACCACGCACGCTGCTAAATCTCACCCATTCCGTCTCCACCTGCACGCGGGCTCTCTCTTTCACACACCCCCCTCAGATGTGGAAATAATAAAGGAGAAATGAGACACCACTATTGTTTTCTAAACCATACCAGCTTCTCCTGAATTTATTGTCAAGATCTAGTTTTTGGCAGGGATAACAAGAAAGGTCAAACTGGAACACAGCTGCAGGCTGCACTTTGCGTGGCGATGAATGAGATCGTGGGGTTTTTTTAAACTCTGCCTAACAGTCCAGAGGCTCTTTTATCCCTCTTCAAGGGATGTCAGAGGGGAGCTGCACTGCTGCTGCTCTCTTGGATGCTCTCTCAGTCTTATTGACTTCAGGGCTGGGAAGCTTTGTATTAGAGCTGATCTGCAAACCTGGTCTTTTCTCCTTTGGGTTTCATGCATCTTGACATCTGGTGATGGAAAAGCAGATAAACTAATCTGAAATCAAACTCAAGTCAGCACTGAGAGGAGACTAGAATCAGGTTTTGCTATTTTCATTATTAGGAGAAGCAGCCCTTTATGGGATGGATATGCTCAGCAACAAAACCAGTGCAAGTGCTGTGAGGCATGCAAACGTGTCTCACTGAAGAGAGACTCTGATTTAGGATATCCACAACTTGAAAAGCATGCATTCAAGGTGGCATCCCACTTTCCACCTTACAGATCCCATCTGTGAGCGGAGCAGAACTTGCACTGAGTGGTTTAGAAACTTATTTTGAGGAGGATGGACCTGAAACCCAGCAAGAAGGTGCCTGAATTGCTGGGGGGCCAGCAGAAATCTAGGACAATGTCCTCTTGTACCATTTGTTTTGTAACTGAAGAAAAACATTTCCTTTCCACTGCTGCTTCTCAGTGTCAACCAGTACACAAAGGGCCTCAAAACAACCTGACTCCCAACAGTTCCCACTCTGATACCCAAACAAGTGACTTCATCACAAGAATTCAGCTTCTGGGTGGGGAGAAGACACAGCCCTCAGGTCTCTCAGAAAGCAGCGTGAACTTCTGCCCCATTCTTGAGCTGGTGAACGGGGCTGATCGCTTTGGAAAACATGGGCTATTTATTGCCTTCAGCAGGAGCACAAGTCACAGAATTCAGCTGTCTTGGTGTCTGTCTCAAAAGCCTGAAATTCAGATTGAAACCAACCAAGCACATGCCTGGGCTGTTGGTGCACACACATCGAGCTGGTCCTGCCAAGACCTGCACTAGAAACTGCAGTACGGCCAGCGTGGTCACACTTCGGGAGGATCCTTGCTGAGGGAACAGCACCCACCCTCAGCAAGTGCCCATGATCCAGAGCTGGGAGGGGTGGCTGACAGGCAGGACACTGCGCTGCCATCCAGAGAGACCTGGCCAGGCTGGAGAGCTGGGCAGTTAGAAACTGGTTGAAGTTCAACAAAAGCAAGTGTAAAGTCTTGCACCTGGGAAGGAACAACCATTTGTATCAGTACAGGCTGGGGGATGACCTGCTGGAGAAGAG
>VZTU01008243.1:251157-263484 GCA_013400835.1 Zapornia atra
GGGACAATCCCCTCCCTGTCCCTGCTGACCACCCCTCTGCTGATGGAGCCCAGGATACAGTGAACTGATGCTGCTCTGTCACTAGAAAAGCTTGCACACCAATAATTTAGTCTCTTGAAAACCACATACAACAGGGTCTCTTGGTGGTCCTCTTCTGACACAGGACTGGGAAACCCGACTTTGTATATACACACAAAGCTGTCACAAAGCAAACAGTGCAGAGAGAACAAATCCAGCCACACCCCTTACTGGAGGATGGATCAGCCAGCAAATAACATGTGCCTCTTGGAGATGGCTCAGGGCTGCATGAGAGCTGTCGCTGCTGCTGGCAGCAGTCACCTGCTTTATTTTTGGGAGGTGAGGAAAAAAGCTGCCTCTCTGAATCACACAGCTGATATAAGTTTTGCTGAAGTTAACAGAAATGCTTCCTGATTATTTTTGTGATCTTGGGGATCAGTTCCTGTGTTTGGCAACTGAAGAGATGATGCCTGTGAGCTGGAGATAGGGATAGCTGGTACCTCAGGAGCAGGGTCCTCTGCTACTGCAGTCAGAGGCATTGGTGAGAGGAAGCAAGTGCTCAGAAGGAGACAAAAAACAGTTATTCCTTATTTCTCCTTATTGAAATGCTCTTAGTTATATGCTCTTAAGTATATAAAAAAAAAAAGCTATAGCTGGTTTGAGTTTGCTCACCTAAAACCACAGACAGAGGGCACAACAGACAAATCCAAGCAACTGCATGACAAACGACTGCTGGTCTCTGTGGCACCTGAGGAGTCAAAGCACTAGCACCCAAGTTTGATTGTGTACGAGCACATCACCCCCAATGGCACAGTAGGTCCAAAGATCACAGAGATCTAGCTGCAGGGTTACATCTTCTTATCCTCATGGCTCCAAAACACACAGGTGTGAAACTGGGACAGCTAAAGACACACAGCTCAAACTGAGCTTTGCCCTTGCTAAGGAAGGTGTCGGGTACCACAGGCTGTTCTGGGGCTTTGCCAGACCTACTGACCGTTGTATGTAGCCCAACACTGCTATGGCACCAGCAATGTAAGAGCTGGCAGAATCACATCTTCACTTGTACAATTCCACCATGTGCATTCACTCATATTTCAGTACTATATACCTTCCTACACACCTACTGCATCACCTTCCATGCCAGTTCAATTCTGTATTCCTGGGGGCCCCCAAACACCTCAAGATGTTAATGCATTTCCAAGTAGAAAAGCTATTCAAACATGAATCTTAAGGAAGGTTTAGATTAGATATTAGGGGGAAGTTTTTTACAGAGAGAGTGGTGAGGGGCTGGAACAGGCTGCCCAGAGAAGTAGTGGATGCCCCGTCCCTGGAAGTGTTCAAGGCCAGGTTGGATGGGGCCCTGGGCAACCTTGTGTAGCTCCAGGCCTGGAGGTTGGTGTCCCTGCCCATGGCAGGAGGGTTGGAGCTCTGTGATCCTTGGGGTCCCTTCCAACCCATGCCATTCTATGATTCCATGAATCTTCTTCACACAACTCTGTCCTCTATGGAGGTGATGCACAAGTGCCTCTGCTTTAATTGCACAGATTCAGACATGTCAGGGGGGAAGAAAAACCTCCAACTCAGCAACCAAGAGTTAGTGCATGTACTGCAGTTGAGGACATCTAAGGCTCAAGAGAGTAGTAAGCATCCTTCCCACTGTCAAACACAATTAGGCAGAGAAGGAGCGATAGGAATCTGCAGAATACAAACATTCTTATCATGCAATTAAATGAATCAGCTGCAGGCACAGGAATGCCATGGTCAGTGCAACAACTGCATCCAGCTCCTCAGACTATTCCTCCATGTTTTCCTGGTCCAGCAGCAGCAGCCTGGTGCAGTTATTGCAGTGCTTTTAAAGCAGGCTGTTCCCTTCACGCAGTCAAAGAAAATATTCTGCTTGTTTCAAGAAACACACTGTAAAAAATGAAGTGCAGCCTGCTAGAAGTTGTGTCAATGCATCAGAAATGCAGCAGGCAGCTACTGGGCATCACTGGCAAAGGTATTAGCTGACATCACTGACACCCAACCGGAGAACTTCCCCCGTGTCCCAAATTCCTAGGCTGTTTCATAATCCCATAGAATACGCTACACCTCCATTCCTCCTGCCTTCCAGGCCTCCTCCAGGAAACCCCTGCAAGCTGCCAAAGTCTGGAGGATGCTCCACAGAGCACAGGGCATTGGGATGACTGCCCACCTGGATACAAACCTGGGATTCAAGTCAGCTGTATCGTTTCAGAAGAGCCTGGCTAAAAATAAAGATCAAGGCAGTGCTCCCACTTACATAAGTGACCCCACCTCCAGTTCTGACATTTGTTTCAGTTGTTTGAGTACCTGTGTTTCTGCATGCAGGGGAATCACAGGAAAGCAATAAAGCTCTGTTATGGGGTTACTGCTGGATAGAACAAAAATGCAAGATTTCCTGCTTATTTTTTGTAAATGAACGAACAGAAAAGTTTCCCCAGCAGCCTGATGCAGGCTGAACTTTGCAAACCTTTGAAAAAGAACACTGACAATCTGTATTTCAGCTTTTTTTTGAGGGGGAAGAGGCAGGAGTAAAGGGGGCAGGCGTAATGATTTTTTTCAAATCTTTTGCAAAATAGTTTCTTTGTGGGTTGGCTTTTATTTTTCCTTCCCTCCTTTCCTTGGTTATAAAATGTTTCTTTTCAATTTTCCTCTTTCACTTAAGGGGTGTTCCAAAATTATTCTTTATTTTTTAACCTGATTTAATCAAGAACTGCTGATTAGCTGCTGAGCCTGGTGGATTAGTGAGGTGATTCAGTAGTGAATTCGGATCTTTGTCTGGTGTGTGAACACATGAGCACGTGTAAAGTTTTCATATATAGGTACCTTAGTTTACAATTCTTTAATGACTAGTATACACACCTTCTAAGCCCAAAAATCTTAGCCTGATGGTGCAATTTCAGTTCTTCTATAATACAGAAGGCATACACAGAAGGCTGCAGAAATCAGAAGATGGATGAAACTCCCACCGAGTTGTAAATCTAACCCCCTCTGTTGTCATTACAGAGACTCCTATCAATCTTGGAACTCCTGAGAGGAACAGGACACATCCTACAGGACATCTCATTCCTCAACACACTGCACAGCCTCTCTGTCCACAGAGCCAAACTACAGGATGCTGCATTTCTTCCACAGTGGTTATAACTCAGGCTGGGGAAGCAGGGAACTTCTCCCTTAGGTGACCATGGGAAAATAAAGAACAAATGCCCAGCTTGCTTGTGTCAAATGTAAACTTTGGGGTTTACAAAGAAAAAATATCATTCCTGAGCAGCCCACAATACTGGATTTCAAATCATTTTTGCTTGAAACCATAAACCTTACATCTTGCATTTGACAGAGCTACCTTTTCCCAAGGAACTGGCCTGTAACCTTTTACACTTCTCTTTAGTTAGGTTCATTTCTGTGTTCAAACCCTGATAGAGAAACTAAAGCTCCAACAGTTCCATGCAGGTAAAACCTACATTAGGCATCTTGAATTTCTAAAACTACCAGTATGCTGATGAAACAGTGAAAGTTTCAGCATCTCTTCCATCCACACTCCTAAACTATTTACCAATTTGTTCCAACCTTCCAGAGCATGCATCCATTTCACCCACTGAAATAACTGCTTTGTTCAAGATGCACTTCAACTGAGGTACTAAAACATTTCCTTCTGAGACAATCAGGTAGGGCACTACCCCAGGGTTAAAGACCAAGCTAAATCATTACAGCAGTAGGTAATGACCAAGCTAAATCATTACAGCAGTAGGTGTTTGTGAGACTCCAGCTGAGCTCTAGCAGCAGCAAGCATGTTTCTGATCTTACCTGCAGAGCATAGTCACAGTGCTCATCTAGAAGGTCCCTGCTAGGCATTTCCAGTACAAGAGTACTGGGCCCCATCCAACCTGCCCTTGAACACTTCCAGGGACGGGGCATCCACTACTTCTCTGGGCAGCCTGTTCCAGCCCCTCACCACTCTTTCTGTAAAAAACTTCCCCCTAATATCTAATCTAAACTAAACTTTCCTTCAGTTTTAATCCATCCCCCTTGTCCTGCCATTATCTGCTCTTTTAAAAAGTTGAATCCCCTCCTGAAGGGTGACACCAAAAAGCCAGCACTGTTTCCTCATGCAAATTTATCCTTCACTGTTTGCACAGCTCAACCATTGATTTTTCTCCTCATCCACCAAAGAGCCATGATGATGTAATATGGCTTTCCAGGTGTACTGAGCACTCTCAGCCCACCTTCAAAATGCTCCATTCGTGGGCCCTCAGCACACTGGTGAGACATGTCCATGCATATATGATACGCTGCTTGGTGTCTGTGTTCTGGTTATGCCTGTTGTAATTGCAGAGTAAGTAATATACCCAAAGGAAGCAGGTAAGAATATCCCCACACACAAAGGCAGGGTCGGACAGAACAAGCCCACCTTGACCCAGGATTTGGGAGAGGATCTGGCCCTCACAGCAGCAACGTGCCAACAGCAAAGGGAGATAAAAATATTGCTGGGCAGAGTCAGAAGAGAGTTTTTCTCAACTTAGCTGTAAACATCAAAGCAGGGCATACAATCTAAACAGCACCTTCCCATTCCTAAAGGGTTTAGGCTTAGAATTTGATGTGTCCATGGAAACGCCAGAAAAAAGGATCTCAAGTGAGATTTCCATTTTCTACCACTTCCTTTGAGGAGTCTTTTCACAATACATGGGTTGCTGTCAAGTTTTTCTGTGAACAAGGACCTGGGCTTAATCCCACCTGTCAGACAAGCACTGTGAACAGCCTCTCTTCATTATCATGCTCCATCTTCACTTTAGAGTCTCACGTGGAGGCAATAAATATTCCTGGATTAACATCCAAGAGAGAAAGGGGTGAATAGAAGCATGAACACCTTACCCTGAGAACGGGCTGACACAGGATGCCTTGGGTATAACAGTCAGAAGGGGCAGTGGGAAGATGAATAATTGAAGAAACAGCTTCTTTAATATAGTCCACGGGCAGCATGTGGTGCAACTTTCCCTCTCTTTCCCCCCCTCCCCAAGAAGAATTCTTCCTATCAAGCTGGTTTGGTGTTAAGTGCACATATCTAGGAGGCATTTCTCTTCAAAATTTGGATCCAAACACACATCAAAAAATCACAGTTCATCTGTCACGGTTGGGAAGCATGTATGACAAGAAAATATTTGCTTTGCTCTGGTTTTGTGTTTGGTTTGCTGACCGCTTATATCAAAAAGCAAGAACAGCTTTTTCATCTTGCTGTAGTTTAGAAACATTTATAGGACAGCTGGTCTAAATTTGTGGGTTTCATAAACTTAATGAGAATGTTTAAAAAAAAAAAAAAGCATATGGGTGCAATATTTTCTGGGGCTTCTTTGAGCTGGCCAAAAAAGTAGCCCACTCCAGAGAGGAGTAACAATTCACATTGGGAACTCATTCAAAGGTTTACAAATGACTGAGAAGAGGGACTGCCACAGGCTTTCTTCACCTCAGTGGCAGTTTCACTTGCACTGTGTGGTATAGGGAAAAACATACATTTATTCTTCCCAGCAAGCAACTGTTTCTTTAAACGTTGCCTTTACATAACTGTTACATGAGCTGGCTGCAATAGTTCACTGAAAGGCAGAAGTAGCACTTCCATCCTCCATCCTGGACACTTGCTCTTGGGGATTCTTGCTCAGCCCATGGAAGATGTTTAACAATCAGTTCTTCTAAGATGACTGTTACTTTAGTTCTACACACAGCTTTCTCTTTCTCCAGACACCACCATTTAAACAGAACAATGACAATGCCATCTGGGCTCGAGGTCAGGCTTCAGCACGGGGACTTAAGAGGTCTGTATGGAGGCCCTGGCCGTTCTCCAGGTTCTGTCACAACCCTCAGGCAGTTGCACAGGAGCGACTACAAACATGGCTTTTATCCCAAGGGCAACCACAAAAAAGAACCACCATGAGCACTGCAGGAAAAGAGGAGGGTCCTCTCTTCAAGGAAGCATCATGTATCCCCATCTTTGGCAGAACAAGGGGGAATGGATTAAAACGAAAGGAGGGAAGGTTTAGATTAGATATTAGGGGGAAGTTTTTTCCAGAGAGAGAGGTGAGGGGCTGGAACAGGCTGCCCAGAGAAGAAGTGGATGCCCCGTCCCTGGGGGTGTTCAAGGCCAGGTTGGATGGGGCCCTGGGCAGCCTTGTGTAGCTCCAGGCCTGGAGGTTGGTGGCCCTGCCTGTGGCAGGGGGGTTGGAGCTCTGTGATCCTTGGGGTCCCTTCCAACCCAGACCTTTCTATGATTCTATGATCTTTCTGCAGGCACTTTCTCCAAGAGTTGATACATGGAAGCCTGCCTCAAAGTGAACGCATAAGCATATATCAGAGTAAAATCAAGCTATAAGGACACTGAGATTCCCATTTCCTCACTACAAACCAAGGAATAACAAGCACCATCCGACTCTCCACCTAAAAAGCTCATCTCAGCTGAAACACAGGCAAGCTGAAATAAAGTAGGTTGAAGATGTTCTCATGAAAACAGCATTCTTTGCTTAAGAGAGATCGCACGAATTTTCTGTTTGGCAAAAATCCCCCTCCATCCTGCTCCCCAGTCAGAACAAACCAAGTTAAAAAATCAGCTTTCAGTCCTCCTTACATAAGTATTCATTAACAGTCCATCAAAACAGGCTCCATCAACTTATGACCTCCATTTTCACACCTTGGACATTCCTCTTCCAAGCAAACACAGAAGGAGGTACAACCCTCAAATTATTATCAGCAAAATAGTTCAGGGTGTCAGCGTGTAAGCTGCAATCTTTGGGCTTCTGCATAACACCACATTAAGAATAAATAGGCATGAATTCAATTTGATGAATGCTTATAAATACTGAAAGTGACAAAGGGACATGGCCAGCCTCTTCTCAATGGTCTGTGGGGACAGGACAAGAGGCGATGGCCTCAAGTTGGAGCCCAGGAAGTTCCGCACATATTTGTGGAAGAACTTTTCCCCAGTGAGGGTGAGGGAGCCCTGGGACAGGCTGCCCAGGGGGTGTGGAGTCTCCTTCTCTGGAGAGATTCCAGCCCCGTCTGGATGACTCCCTATGCGACCTGTCCTAGGGAACCTGCTTTGGCAGGGGGGTTGGACTCGATCTCTGGAGGTTCCTTCCAACCCCCATGATTCTGTGAATCTGTGAAAATTGTTGAAATCTTACGTGTGCACCATTTAATTTCACATCCAGCTGCTGCTTCCAAAGTTTCCTTCAGGATTCTAGGGATTTTTATTTTTTTTTTAAACATGTGACAGCTCAGACAATAGCCAGGTGTGAAGCTCCTAGCATAGCAACTGGACAATACTTTGATTATGAAGACATCTTGAATAAATCCCCTAACCCTCTACTTTCTTCAAGAAATTTAAATGAGGCATGGAGACTGTTCAGGCCTTGCTTTACTTTACCTGCATTTCAGGCTGTCTTTTGAGCCAGACAAGATGGAACGTGTTGAAATCTTCCTTAATGACAAGAGCAGCACAGGGCAATTTTACACCACAGTTTAACACACACACACACACACACACACACACACCACCCCAGCCCGATTCCTTTGCACGGTGTCAGAGTTTCTGTAGGTACAAAGGTGGTTATTCCCAATGACAAGTCTTCTTTCCACACAATCCAACAAAAGCTGGCTATGTTGGGAGTAGAGAGGAAGGCTGTGGCTACACAAATCACCTTCTCATGCTAGGGAGAAGCAAGCCTGCCACCTGCCCCCAGCTCCCTACCTACCCCCCAATAACTAAAACACTCCACAAATGTTCAGCAAGTATTTGGACGAACAGCCAAGGAGTTCTCAGAACAGCAAATGATTATTAAATCTTAAACCCTACTTTCCAAAAATAACTCTCTGCTGCTGCTGTTTGTTTGTTTGAAAGGAGGGCAGTAAAATCCACAGATGTGTACAGCCATAAACCTTTAGATGAGACTCAATTTCCTTGATGTCCAACGATAAAATCCACTAATAAACGTGTACAGATGCAAAGGCCTATTTGTTGTCCTGTCAAGTCAGGCCATGTGGAACAAAAAACCTAAAAGCAACCAGGAGAGGAACTAATGATGTCGGCTCTCCTCTGCCAAGATGCACTTACTGCAGTTCCTGTGACATTTAAGGAACATAATGATGGGACATTCCTTTTTAACTTTATTGTTTTGTCAAAAGGGGGTTTTTACAGCTGAAGATCACGTTCCCAAGATAGTCAATTAGGTTATGCAGATTTACACACACTCTGTGATCTCCTTTGTGCAGCATGACTAGTTTTCTTTGCTAACAATCACTCACATTTGATGACAAAGATGGGGCTGGTGTCAATATCTCCCATATAGAGCAGGATTTTTATTTTAAATGCTTTCCATGAAAAGCTCTTTAGATCTCATGGTGCATCAAGACAGCGTTGGGGTTTTGGTTTGTTTTTTTTTTTTTAATCTCCAGATAATTATTTCTGAATGTGCAAATTTAGTTTTCAAGGGGGGGGGGGGAAAAGAAAAAAACACCCCACTCTCTGGAGTAACCAAACACCAGATTTCCGCAGTATGAAAGCCATTTTAAGGCACTGTGGTGTGCTTCGTGGTTAGCCCTGCTTCTACTTAATTAGGGACCTAAGTTATAAGTCCACAGCTGCAGGAGAGCAGTAAATAGCTATTGCTGACTTCCTTATTGCCAATATGTACATCATGATTGTAGGGTGAAGAGCAGGGATCTTTTCATAAACGCTGCCTTGTGCGGCAACAGCACTTTGATGTCATAAAAAATGCTGTTACATATTTTCAAGTCTTAATTGTGGTGCACTGTGGTGCTGTCAGCTTCCTGGGGGAACACTAACCCTTTCCGTGATCTCTGGGGGATCCAGAGCCCTTCGCTTATTTCCAGGTTTCATAATCAAGTCGACATGTGCCGTACCCTCAGCTCTCCTAACGCAGCCTACCTGCCCTGATTTCAAACCACCAAGGCCTCACATAGCACATGACACACGTGGAGAGGAGGAAAAGAAAGGAAAAAGAAAAAGCCCTGCAGTATGAAGGGCACTTGCCTCCTCCATATTGTTCTGATTAACAGCATCCGCTTGCTTACTGTTATAAACACCCTGGCCAGAAACCCCTTAATTCAGTGCCTCCAAGACAGAGTCCCCACACCAGTGTTCCTAGATAACCCTCAGTCTTTGACCAATCCTTGCTTCGATCTCCAGACAAAATCCTCCACCCCAGCATACTCTATCTTTGTGTATGAACTCCACAGCCTCTCTCTTCTAGCTGCGTTCTCATTTCAGGTCACCCAAAATTTAATGCCTTCAACTTTCTCTTTTTCTGTTTCTGAAAAAAAACCCCAAACTTGATCATCATCTTCTATGGCTGCTGTGGCCATCTAAAGAACTTCCTTTCCAACCAGTTCTTAGTCTCTTTTTGAGCTTCCCCCATAGCAGGCAACTTCTCGCTGCTACTCCCCAAATGGAGGAAGTCTGGCTGAAAACACCTCAAATCAAAACAAGCAAAGTTTGCAAGACCAGAGACTGGTCAGAATCATCTGGTGCCAGCAAAAACATTTCTGGATACAGCCCAGTGCCGAGCCCTGCCCCTAGCTGAAGAACCAGCTCCTCAGGAGTAGTGGGATAGACACACCCACCTGCTCTTCTGATCTCTTGGGGCACTTGGCACTAGTTAGTGGATCTAGTGACGCAGCCGCCTGATCCCAAGTGCTGCTTTCCCCATCTGTAGGATCCAGTCCTATGCTCTGAGCTTTGCAAGCTCTCTCCACGACCACAGAAGTTCCTCCTGGCCTCCAGAGCATACTTTCTTCTGGAGATATCGGGACATCAGCAGGTAAGAACCCAGCCTCAGAAGAAAGCTTTAAGGAGTGGACAGGACACTGAAAAGAACTTGGATCCAGTCGCAGCTCTGCTATTACCCTGATAAATACAAAAGACATCCCCCCCTTCCACCCCTCTGCCTTTTCACACCTTTGTCCAAACAGTTCCACAAGATCTGTGGAGATTGGCTCCATTCAGTATGAGGTATTTGGCATGTGTGGTGGGCACCATGTAGAGGATGGTACACGTAAGCTCTTCATATTACTCCACATTAGTGAATAAAAGCCACCTATTCTCACTCAGGCTAAACACATCGTCAGAAAAAGGTCCCAGATTCTGTCCCTATTGCCAACATCAACCTCAAAACTCAGCATCACCTGCAAACCTGAGGCTGCTGACCTCAGGTGGTCTTTCTAGACAACCCTTCAGCAGAAATATCCAGTGCAGTGCTAGAAACTGCAAAGGCAGAAGAGCTGCACTTAAGCAGGCGGGGTCTGTGCAGTATCTCTGGTAAATACCAGCACTTTGGAACTGCTCCTGATGAATGGGTTTGTCCAAAGGCAACACAATGGGGACTGATGATGAAACAGTGACAAATGGATTTCCTCCCCGGCTGGAGACAGCTATTGTTTGCCATCTGCACAGTATGTCTCACAGAGGCATATTTTGCAACAAAAATACTCAGTCCATGCAAAAAACAAACCCCCCCTGTCTGACAAAAGCAGCTCCTCGAGCAAGAAACAACTGGATTAAAGGTACAGAAGAGGACAACAGCTGTGTCTAAGAGTCCTACACCCTAAGGAATGTTGCAGGGAAGGAAAAGATGGCTTTTAGTTTATATGGCTGCATTTACCAAGTAAGCTGAGCACCTGAAGTCAGCCTCAACATCTCAGTCTTTGGATAAGGGGGGTGGTATATCACCAGTACACAAGGAGCCCAGGAGAAAGGAGAACCGTTAAGAGCAATTTAATTGCATTAGTAGGAAGCAACAAGGGGAAAGTTCTTTGGGAAGCTGCTGTAAGTTTGCAAGGGGAGTGGGGGGAAATAGCTAAATCAGTCACATGAGAAAAGGTCAGCACATCACAAGTGAATTCCCAGATCATCTCTCAGTGACCCCCAAATCTGCTTGGGTACGTGTCGATTGAGAACAAGGAACTCCAGCTGAGTTTGTTGGGTATCTGGGCCTGGAGGCAGCTCTTGGGAAAAGCTGAGGGCAGACATGGGCACCAGAGCTGCCTCTAGGTGGGAAGCAGCACCCAGCTGGGAGCAGCTCAAGATCCCTATAGGAACACACACTTCTCCCAGCCCTAATACAGAGTTTCACCTTCTGTTCTCAAAGAGCTCCCCACGCTCCCCCCACCCCCCTCCCAAGAACACACCAAGAGAACAGAGCAGCCATACAAATGCTTTTTCCTTCCCTCTTCTTTGAGCTAAGGGAACTAATGAAGGCAAGAACATGTTAGGGTGAGTTAGAAATTAGACGCAAATTTTTAAGACCTGGTTAGTCACTTGGCACACAGAATAGAATCCAAAGACATACATCAGTCTCCTGAAGAGATCCCATAGGATATCACTGATGATATAAGGAGGTGCTCAAACACTACACCAGTAAGCACAGCACAAAGCAACAAACCACAAAAAGAACACAGGTATCAGGTATATCGTGGGCTGCTTGGCAGGAGGAGGGGAAAAAAATCATGCTTTGTTGACTGGTTTTTATGTTTTCTTATCCAGCAGCAGTGGGTCCACTTGCTCCAAGGCTCTTGCTGGCCTTTGTTGTTGCCCTATTAAAATTTCACCACATAAACTTTGTTTTACCAGTAAATATTGAATCAGAACACAACTGTCCCAGATTTCATGCTTTAAGTAAAAGACTGAATTTCATCTCTTTTCTAAAACCAGATAGTTCCCACTTGTGCCACAGTTTCTCTGTGTCACCTACTGCCAGTCACTTTGTCTTGTAAGCCTGCTATGTATTTATAAAACAGGCTGACAGTATTTTCCAACATATTTTCTGTCTTGTCTCCTGAGTTTATAAGGTTCTGGAGTCCTGGAACCACTCTCAAGGTTATGAGTACAAGACCAAGCTGATGTGGGGTGACTGTGTCAGCTGGAGTTTGCAGTAACAAATAACCCTTAAAAACAACCCAATCCAGGCTCCCTTATTTATGGCATGTTTTAAAGCATGTGCAACAATAAAAGTGGCATAGCAGCCAGCAGTAGCAGGAGTGGTGTACCTTCATTGGGCTCCATCAGAAGAGGGGTGGCAGCAGGGACAGGGAGGGGATTGTCCCTCTCTACTCTGCCCTCGTGAGGCCCCAGCTGGAGTCCTGTGTCCAGATTTGGGGCCCCCAATACAGGAAAGATGTGGAACTGTTGGAGAGGGTTCAGAGGAGCCACAAGGATGATTAGAGGGCTGGAGCAGCTGCCCTACAAAGAAAGGCTGAGGGAGCTGGGCTGGTTCAGCCTGGAGAAGAGAA
>VZTU01008243.1:263655-289175 GCA_013400835.1 Zapornia atra
TGTGGCAGGGGGGTTGGAGCTCTATGATCCATGGGGTCCCTTCCAACCCAGACCATTCTATGATTCTATGATTCATTCACAAAGCGGTACCAAAAAGACACGTCCCTTCCACTTCCATTTCTCATGTGGAAAAAACCCCTTCAGAAACTCTTTTTCAGGTAAGAGCAGAGACTCTAGTCAGAACCAAAGCAGGAGATACAAAAGGCAGGCACATCATCACATGGGGCTACACAGCGTGCTGTTTTGGTGAATCATGTCAGAGATGGAACTTGAAATCATTGTACACCATCACCACGATTCAGGTTAAGAACCAGTGAGTTAGTCAAGCTGCGTCCATCCACAGATGGGAGTAACTGGGGGACAGTTTTTAGCATAACCAGAGGCCCATTGAGGGAACACTAATGCTTGAGCTCCTGGAGGATTACTGCACAGCAGTTCATGCAGAAGTTATCCTGCCAGTGGTATTTACACTAGATGTGAGTGGGTACTTATATACCCACCTACAGGCATGGACTTGTGGATACCCCCAAATTACTGCCTGACTCAGGAGGTAACATTTCTGGAAATAATGATTCAGTGGCACGGGGTGACTGGCTGAATCTGCTCCCTCCCACCAACCCCAACACAGACACCAGTAACCTCAGGTCTGTGGTATTTCTCTCTTTGGAAGCATGCAAAAATGTTGGGAGTGTTCAAATATCTTTAAACTGTGTAGCAGATCTTATCTTCTGCTGTGCTGCATGCAGCACCCAATGCTGGCAGGCAACCTGGAAATACCATTGCCTTGGATTTAACTTCCAGTATCTACAGAAGTGTTTGCTTGGTTCCTGCCCCAAAAAAAACTGGGGGGGGTGGAAGGGGGAACAGTAAAGTCTACAAACAATTCTTCATTAGCTTAAGTTTTACAGCACTGCAGTAGCTTGGGTGCTGCTTAAAACAGACCATTTTAATATCTCAAAGGACACTGATTTCTAAGAGATATTTATGATCCAAATGAATTTCTCCCATTTCTTCCAACAAGCTTTCTTTTACCTTACACAGCACGGGAGCACTAGCAGGCTGAAATCCCATTTGTGACCTAGATTCCTGGCATATCCAAAGCCCAATGTCTATTTTTGAAAGAACGTGAAGTTGGGATAATATGTTTTTATGTGCTTACCACAACATTTATTCCTGAGCAAATACAAATAGAAGGCATTGGAATGATTAGGAGGGGACACAAAAAGAAAAAGGCTCAACTCCTTAAAGCAAACACACCTCAAACCCCATTATTTTAGGATGAACACAGTAACATCTGTCCAGCTGTAATAAATAAGGTTTAGGATAAGAATCTGTAGTTTAAAAATCAAAAAAAAAAATTGTTGCAGTTACACCTGGGATGAATTTGGTTTAGCAGCCCACTTATCTGTATGGAGAAGTTAAATAATTCCCCTTAAACAGCAGGTTATCCAGCAAAAATCAGCAACACCTGTTATATTTGTAAAATAACAATAACACACCAAGATGCCATTCATTTACAGTAAAGAAGAATGCCAACTTTGCCAAGATTTGTTTTGGCCGCCAGTAAATCTCTGTCTAACAGGCAAGTGATGCATTTCATGGAAAATAAGCTGCACCTGGATTTGAGTCATACCTTGTCCCCTTGAAAACCTGTCATATCCTCCTACTTAAATGTCTCTGATACAATAAACACATGAGCATAAACAAGGCCCCAACTCTTTTGCCCTGTCTCTCTCTCCGTTCCAGACAGGAAACATAAAACAGCTAACAGCCCAAGATGCATGAAACCATTTCTAAAGCTACTTTGGGCCATTTGTTTAATGTCATCCAGGATCTCTTTTGTGCACTGGTCAATTTTCCTACCATGTGTTCACTTATTGTGTTACCTGCTGGTGCACTTCTTCCAGGCAGAAAATGCCATAGAATGGAAACTGTGGCCGGTCTAGTTCACAGAGGGTGCCTGATCCCATACCACCAAAGTACATAAGAGCTTTAAGACTGAAGGACAGTGCAGGTGTACTCATAAAAGGTAGGTATGGTCATATTGTTGCAGTGAGAACTATGTGAAAATATTTGTGTACAGGCTAGAATAGGTATCATCTGCTCTACACTGCGGTGGTGCAGCTTCACCTCGAGCACTGGGTTCAGCTTTGGGTGCCACAGGACACAAAAATATTGGAGAGTGTCCAGAGGAGGGCAATGAGGGTGAGGAAGGGTCTGAGGGGGGATATATTACAAGGAGAGGCTGGAGTCCCTTGGTTTGTGCAGCCTGGAGAAGAGGAGGCTGAGGGGAAACCTCATCGTGGTCTGTGGCTTCCTGATGAGGGGGAGCGAAGGTGCAGGTGTTGATCACCTCTCTTTGGGGGCCAGCAATAGAGCCTGAGGGAATGGCATGAAGCTGAGCAAGGGGATGTTTAGACTAGATATTAGGAAGAGGTTCTATACTGAGAGGGGATCAGGCACTGGAACAGGCTCCCCAGGGAAGCAGTCACAGCACCAAGCCTGACTGAGTTCAAGAAGTATCTGGATGATGCCCTCAGTTCCATGCTCTGACTTGACTGGCCCTGTGTGGAGCCAGGAGTTGGACTTCCTGATCCTTATGAGTCCCTTCCAACTCGGTAGATTCCGTGATTCTATGTGGGAGATGCTGTATTCTTATTACTAGCCATGGCTTGCAAAGGTGTGAACTAACTTCCTTCTGATGCTAAGTGCAGTACTTAGGATTGCCTCTTTTCAAAGAGTTTTGGGTGTAAAGTGTACATGCACAGGTATCTTATACCTTCTCTTTAACAGCATCTAAAGCCCCCAGCTTGAATGGTGCTCATCTCAAACATAAACGTGCATGGGTGGTAGCTGCAGCTTCAGGGAACCTGCTGAATTCAGGAATTGTGAGCAATCCACAAAAGTGAGCTACCCCATAACCATCCTGGGCAGCCAGGGAACAGGAGGGTGGGGAATAGGGGCAGAGTGTCTTGGCTGATGTGAGGAACTCCCAACACATACAAACACCTGCACACCTGATCTCAGATAAGTCATTTTTCCCTGTCTTACATTGCAACATAGAAAGATAGACACTGGCACTTCCAGAGCAAGATGCCAGCAGAGGAACGTGAGCAACACTATCGCGAGCTTCACTACTAGAGTAGTACTCTATTGCAGTGATGTGAGACAGGTCATGCACCTATTAGACATGTGGAAAACCCTTAAATTCCAAAAACACTGTTCCCCAGCAGTCAGCAAACTTCTACAGTACAGGCGCTGTTGATGCATAAAAATCCTCGCTGCTATTTTAGGATTCACATGTTTTATTGGCATAAGTTGGTTAATTTCCCCCCCCTTGCCTGTCACATGCCATGCTGCAAGGCAGGTGCAAAGCTTGCAGAATTTCAAACATTCACATTAAATATGTTTTTTCCCCTTCATTTATACATTGACTTTTCCCTTCATACATTGACTTTTCCATATAGAATCCATGCACGTCAACACACCTGAAAATGGGTAACTAGATCCCTTTTCCACATTTAATGAGTGCTTCCCTCATTATTCCCCTTCCTGTAGGGCCACACAGGTAGACATTAAAGGGAAAATTAAAATGACTCAAAGTCACTATAGTAATCCCCAGACCACCCATGTCATTAGCACGAGTCCTCTAGCAAATGCCCCATTTGAAGGGGTTCTATGTCACTTGCAATAATTTAGGTGCAAGACAGACTATAAAACCTCCTAGACCTACTAGCAGACATACTCAACTGTGGAAATGGTACACTGTGGCACTCCAATAACCCAGGGTAAATACAGCAGCTCGCCTAACAAATCACAAACACTGTTTAAACGCTGAGCTACGGTTTCCCACCCACCCCAAAAGGGCTTTTTCTTTAGCTTGCTGGCTCATTCCTCAATTCCACTTTGCTCCTCAGTCCCTTCCCAAAGAATATGGGCAGAGAGAATCATCAGATGCAAAATTAAGGTTTATTGAGTCGTTCTGAGAAGAGGCTGCTCGGATTAGGGTTGGGCGTATGCAACGGACCGCTCACGTAATGTCAGGGCAACCAGGGAGAACATGGTGACCTGGACAAAAGCCTAGCCCTTGGGAAGGGAACGTGGGGAGTGATAACAGGGTTATGCAAGGGACAGAAAGGGAAACGCAGGGTTGATCTGCTGATGTCTGCATGTTCAGGCAAGAAGTATGGGAAATGAAAAGGAGGAACCGAAAGCATCGGTACGTAATCAAAATTATAGGGTAGTTGGCAGAACAGCTATAGTGGAATAGCTCATATGACAGGAAAATTAACAGTGAACACACAGGCCAGTCAGGAACTGCAAGCAGAGGAAAGGAAGTCTTTTCAGAAACATGGACTAAATTGCTAAAAGACTGAACAAATCAGTAAGAACCACAGATGGGGTTTGCTAAATGCTAAGCTTTGAAGGGGATCTTGAAGAGCCTTTCCCCCACCCGCCTTGAAAAGCTGCTAGCTGTACAAGGTTGCCTAAAGGGGGATTTAAGGCTTCCTGCTATCTTTCCTAACATCTGTTGTGCTGCTTCCTTTCCAAAAGTACAGTGTCCAGGGAAGTCAACAAGGACAAAGGGAAGGAGCTTGATCAGTAAGGAGCAACCAAAAGAAGCTAAAAGCAAAAGGCAGTTTTAGTGATAGTGATTAAGTAGGAACAAGGCCAACAGACCAAGAAGAACGATTACAGGCAGTATTACATTCACAAAGTTTACTCAGGGTGCCATGATTCACACCAGTACTGTTGTGTATCTACCTGCAGATACAAGCACATCAATGCTCCGGTTGGTTTTGGAAGCATGGTGCTGTGGTACCCAGCTATTACCTACTCTATAATTTCCTCAACTCCTAATGGGAAAAGGACACAAAGCCACAAATGCATTACTGTAATTAGATTTTCATTCACAAATTAATTTCAAGGAGGGGAATGATGACTTCTGCCTAAGTGTCTCACGGGGATCTGGAGCAGTGCCTGCACTTAGCAGCAGAGCTTTTCCAATAACTACTCTACTCCGAAGCATGTAGTCACTCATGGCAGCAGCAGAGCACTTGCAATATCACATGTCACCATCGGTGACTATCAGATGCTCCATCCTTTGAAGGCACAGCACTGACATAGAAGCTCCTTTGGAAACTGGGCTTGATTCCTGCTGGTGTTGCAAACACTGACATGTTCAATGCCACTTCTAAGTGATCAGAGAAGCCTGACAGAATTACTTGGATTCTCTCCGGGATCTCTCTCTTTTGCAAGAGCTCTACCACCAACAGCAATTATTTGTGCCAAGTAAATCACTTTTCTAAGACAAAAAGCATGAAACAATCAAAAAAAACCAGTGTCCCTCTGTGAATCACACTTAACCAAGTCTGGGCAGGAGTTTCATTTACAACCCACAAATACACCACCGTGCTATTTATAATACCATTACCTGAATTCCTACAGAAGATCCCAACACACAGACCCATTCACAGCAGCTACAAAAGAGATCATGAAAGAGGTTTGGCAGTGCAGACAGCAAACTGGGATCCTTTAGAGGGCAAATCACCATAAATTATTTAAGCTGCCTTAATCTTCCATCTTCTGTGCTAAGACTAGCTGAATTACTTGAAGATTTTCAGAACATGCAAGAAGTAGATTCAAAACAAGGTAAATCTACCATGATCGACACCAATGCCCAAGTCCCAAATAGATTGCACATACTTTTTGTAAGATGCATAACCTGAACTTCTCCACGTACACCAGCTTCTGTTCCTAACAATCTTTATGCTGTGCAAGCCAGGGTATTTTAACTGTCTCCAGATCCATACCCTTCCTGTGCCCCATCATTGGTGGCACATAAAGAAACCACCACTGGATACTACATTCTCACCTCAGTCTTGTAACAGCAACCACAGAATATTGGCCAACCCAGGGATGCCACACCTGTGGCAAGTGTCCCTACACTAGGGGAATAAGGAAGAGCTGGTGATTTGTACTATAGTAGTAGAGGATTTTAACCCTCTAGTAGAATCTCAAGTCTTCTCTATCAACTTGATGAAGGCTTGACACCACAATAATGAAATATTTAAAACCTAAGAGATAAAAACAGTTATTTAGTCTTTCTTCTGGTGAGATGCAACAACACAGGCAGTGGTGCACTGAAACCACATGATGCCTCAGGCAACATTCATGCCTCTGCACTGTCACGAGCACATGTGGATGGGTACCATTGGATGTTCTTGTGCAGCACTTCCCTCAGAATGAACTGCTGTTCCTGTGTTAGGTAAAAACCTATAATAACAACCCACCATCTTCAGAAAGGAGTACCATTGCGCCATGCTTTGTGGTCAGGGCGCCTTAAGGATAGCTTCAACCTTGTCTTGGGCTTTATGTAGACCATAATTATCAACGGCACAGCCACAATATATCATTATAGAATCATAGAATCACAGAATCATAGGGGTTGGAAAGGACCTCAAGAGATCATGGGGTCCAACCCCCCTGCCAAAGCAGCTCCCTAGGACATATCACTCAGATAGGCGTCCAGATGGGTCTTGAATCTCTCCAGAGAAGGAGACTCCACCACCTCCCTGGGCAGCCTGTCCCAGGGCTCCCTCACCCTCACTGGGGAAAAGTTCTGCCCCATGTTGGTGTGGAACTCCCTGTGCTCCAACTTGCAGCCATTGCCCCTTGTCCTGTCCCCACAGACACTGAAAAGGGGCTGGCCATTTCCCCCTGCATCCCCTGCTTAAGATAATTATAGACTTTAATTAGGTCCCCCCTAAGTCTTCTCTTCTCAAGGCTGAAGGGTCCCAACTTACTCAGCCTATCCTCATAGGGGAGATACTCCAGGCCCCTAATCATCTTCGTAGCCCTTCTTTGGACTCTCTCCAGGAGATCCCTGTCCTTTTTAAACCTAGGAGCCCAGAACTGGACACAACACTCCAGGTGGGGCCTGACCAGGGCAGAGCAGAGGGGGAGGATCACCTCCTTTGACCTGCTGGCCACACTCCTCCTGATGCATCCCAGGATCCCATTGGCTCTCTTAGCCACCATGGCACACTGCTGGCTCATGGCCAACCTGTCATCTACCAGGACCCCCAGGTCCTTCTCCAGCTCTGAGAAATTAGAGTCTTTCCATATATGCTGGTAACATGTCTTAAGCGGAAGAAGACATTTCTGAGTGAAGCTGTCCACACAAAGACTTGCATCTGCACATGTTATGTGACTATAGCTCTGCCCAAATATCCCACAAAGACGAGCTCATTGGAAACCTTTTCCCTCAAAGAACCCTCCCAGTCACTTTTTTTCCTACATCCTTTACTCTTGACACAACAAATCCTCTACTTGGTGTAAGCCAGTTGCTCATGAAGTACTTCTGGAGCAGTACACACGGTTGCTGCTGTTTCAGCTCACGGCTGAGCTTTGAGCAGTGAGAATCACTAGGCAAGTCAAAACTTATTAAGGGACATTATACAGCCTGTATCAGCCTGGATGGGTGACTGGCTCTTAACATTGCTAAGTACCTTCTGTAGGTAATGGACTCAAACAGTAGAGCAGGGAGAAATGTCCGTACTTTAGGCTTTATGGCATATATCTAACACAGATGTGACTGGTGCTCAAAGCTACAAAGAACACACACAGAAAAACAACAGCCATGCTGATCTGTAGGCATTGTAAGCAGCCAGGTATGTTCAAGATAATATATGAGTTATAAGTGTGCAGACCAAGAGTTTAAACCTCTGATCACAGAATCACAGAATCGTAGGGGTTGGAAGGGACCTCGAGAAATCACCAGGTGCAACCCCCCTGCCAAAGCAGGTTCCCTAGGACAGGTCATACAGGGAGGTGTCCAGACAGGTCTTGAATATCTTCAGAGAAGGAGACTCCACATCCCCCTGGGCAGCCTGTCCCAGGGCTCCCTCACCCTCACTGGGAAAAAGTTCTTCTACATGTTGGTGTGGAACTTCCTATGCTCCAACTTGCAGCCATTGCCCCTTGTCCTGTCCCCACAGACACTGAAAAGGGGCTGGCCATTTCCCACACTTAAGGTATTTATAAACATTAATAAGATCTCTTTCCTTTGTTGGTAAAGGCATGAGAAGGATTCTAGATGAGACAGCAGGCGTTTTCAAATACCAAGTTATGCTGAAACTTATATATCTGGACACAAACTACTTACAAAGAGTAGCCCACATGGAGCAGAAAAAGCAGACAAGGCTTCATAACCTTTCCTTGCCCAGTTTCATATGTAGGAGGCACAACTGACACTTTGCACTTATCTACACAATTCACTGACAGAGCTGAAGCATTGTTCTCCAAACATTTGGCCATCCCTTTTTCAATGCACTGCCTTCTCTCTTTTTTTCCCCTCCCCCCCTTTGCTTGTAGCATCTATCTTAATCCTCTAGCAGCTGCTTAAATGGTCACCAAAAAACAAAAACCCCACCCAAAAAATAGAGTAATTTTTGTGATCTTCAGTAGAGCTGGTTGGAAAAGGCTTTATTTTTCCTGGGCAAAACTTCAATGGAAATACAAAATAGTTTTCATCTCAATCTTTCAAAGGAAAAATTTCAATGTTTTGGCTGAAACTCAAATACCAAAACATTTCAACCAAACCCTAAAATATTTCCATTAGGGAGTGCTGCTGCATGGTGCACAGGGAGACGGAATTCCAGGTCTCACTCTCATTTCCCTATTGCCCCATGATACAGCTGATTTCCCTTTTTCCAGCTGTGAACTGCTGCATCACCAAAGCTGGATTTCCCAATTCCTGGTGGGACACACACACTGGAGAAGAGAACGGAGATCTGAGACTGCAGAATACCCACAAGTTCCCACACCACCCCTTCAATCCATCCAGATGGAAACATTTTGGATTTCAAGAAATAGGTTTCAAGCAAAACTTTTCCCTGGAAAGCAAGCTTTTTTCAAGGTAAGCTCAACTGAAAACCTGTGATTTCTGTCAACAGGCAGCTTCAAGACAGCTATTTTGTTTCAGTGGGTTGAAAAGATCCTGCTGTTGAGCATTATTCCAGATTCCCATACAGCCTGAGAGCAGTTAGCTAGGAGCAGTAAGACTTCCAAAGCCTTCTAGGAGATCGGGGCAGTCAATTTCTGTGAGTTTTGAAACAAGCATCCCAGTCCCACAGGTGGCACTCCCTATCTCAGTCTACACATTTTTTCCCTGCTACTGCGATTTCCCTTGGGCTTTGCCAGTGACAGATTCAGACAGGGCAAAGCCAAACAATCTGGTCTAGTAATAGGCATCTCACAAGGCACTGAGACCAATATCTTGGAACATAAGCAACCAAAACGCCTTCTGATTTAAGTAAACCCCAGCCTTGCTTTACCTTGTGGCACACAAAGTTGCCAGCAGAACCCAGAGCATCCCCTGGTTGATGAGGATGCTCTTCTTTACACCTTTGATAGGACTCTTGCCTCTTCATGCCAATTCATAGCAAGCTAGGAGAAGCCTCTTCCCAGAGGAAGGGAATAAAGCATTCATGGAACAGCAGGATAACCAGCCAGTATAACTTTGGGCATCCAAGAGCCCCAAGGCTCTTGGGGGGAAGCATGTCATTTCCTTGAGCTCTTAATGCTAGTCTTGGGACTAAAGTGAAGCCTAGCCTAATAGATGCCATCCTATTGACAGAGAAGCAAGAGGCCTAGAAGAAACCTTACTGAACTCATGGTTGGGTTGAATTTGAGCATCCTTCCCTGAAGTCCTGCCTACAATTGAGACTTACTGTCAGCAGGCTCAGCTGCTTCCTTTAAGTTGCCACACCATGGGGCCTTCTCTGCTTTAGCCTTCCAACCAACGTGCCTTGTTGTGGTTCTGGGCCTTACCAAGTGACGCAGAAAAACATTTCTTCACAAATCTGGTAATCAAATCAGTTTGACCAGCCAGTCATCTGCAAAAAGAGGATTCTATGTACCACATCCAAGCACTGGTCTACCTCCGGTGTCATGTCTCCAGCTGGGAAAGAATCTGGTGCTTCAGAGGAAAATAAACAACAAATCCTTCCCAAGTCCTGCAGGCTGAAGGCCTGAAACATGAGATTTGGTTACGGCTTTCCATTCCAAAAGGGCTAGGAACACACTGAAACCAGTGTGGATCTTCGTGTTCTCCCTAAGAAGGGAATGAATACCACAGAGCAAATAATTTCTCTCTGCATTTGGATTAAAGACAGACAGGCATACAGGGTTTGCTTCTACTGCATGTAGATATTGAGGTTATTTTAAATGCTGAGGGAAAGGGGTGGGTGGGATCTCATCTGTCTCTCCTCCAGAAGGGCACAAATACCTTCAGTCCTATTTCAGGCCGGTCTCAGCCCAATCTCTGAGATCTTAGGATTTAAGTGCCTTGGAAATGTTCTGTCTGTAAGAAGCTGAATCAAGTCCTCTTTTCTTAATTTGTTCCAGGGCTTGGTTACATTGATCTTTGAGGTCCATTCCAACCCAAACTGTTCTATGATTCACCTGGAGAAGGACCTGGGGGTCCTGGTAGATGACAGGTTGGCCATGAGCCAGCAGTGTGCCATGGTTGCTAAGAGAGCCAATGGGATCCTGGGATGCATCAGGAGGAGTGTAGCCAGCAGGTCAAAGGAGGTGATCCTCCCCCTCTACTCTGCCCTGGTCAGGCCCCACCTGGAGTGTTGTGTCCAGTTCTGGGCTCCTAGGTTTAAAAAGGACAGGGATCTCCTGGAGAGAGTCCAGAGAAGGGCTACGAAGATGATTATGGGCCTGGAGCATCTCCCCTATGAGGAAAGGCTGAGTAAGTTGGGACTGTTCAGCCTTGAGAAGAGAAGACTAAGGGGGGACCTAATTAAAGTCTATAATTATCTTAAGCAGGGGATGCAGGGGGAATCAGCCAGCCCCTTTTCAGTGTCTGTGGGGACAGGACAAGGGGCAACGGCTGCAAGTTGGAGCACAGGGAGTTCCACACCAACCTGGGGAAGAACTTTTTCACAGTGAGGGTGAGGGAGCCCTGGGACAGGCTGCCCAGGGAGGTGTGGAGTCTCCTTCTATTCAAGACCCATCTGGACACCTATCTGAGTGATATGTCCTAGGGAGCTGCTTTGGCAGGGGGGTTGGACCCCATGATCTCTTGAGGTCCCTTCCAACCCCTATGATTCTATGATTCTCTAAGCTGAAGCAGTCTGACCAGCCATTAGATCTCATTTTGCATGCCAGCAACCTGGAATCATCCCAGCATCCCAATGTTCAGGCACCCCAATATCAGCTGCTTTAGCTAAATCAATTGAGAACTAAAAGGCCCATGCTCAGATTTAGACTCATTTTTGAGGCTCTTGCAAGTCTTAATGCACTGCTGGTATAGAGTCACACACATTCAAATGTCATGCTCACTGCTGAGCTGAGGTTGAAAACCTCATCAAATTTGTATCTTCACTAGATTAGAAACTAATTAGATGATATAGATGATACTTTTAAATAGAAAAAATTATTTTAGAAATATTTTCACAAATCACAACCTTCCTGCCTCCAACAGGCAGCTTCTACCAACCATGTTCCTTTTCAATCAGACTGATCTGGGGTGGACCAAGGCTGGAAAGAAGGCAAAGACAAGGAAAGGAACCAAGTTTGGAAAACACTGTAACATTCCACAGAGCCAGAACATGCCATAGCCAGTGACAGCATCAATGCCTATTCCAATTACCACATACCTTTCAATGCCTACTCTTTCTGCCTGCTGCCCTTATTTACTCAGTCTACTTCTGATATTTCTCCCTGCTGTGGTTTAACACAGCAGGCAGCTAAAATGATCACACAGCCTTTTGCTTACTCCCCACCCCCAGTGTGATGGGGAAGAGAATGAAAAAGCAAAACAAAGTGAAAAAGAGGGTAAAACTCAAGGGTTGAGATAAAGATGGTTTACTAGGGCAGAAGAGGAAGATGATAATAATAGAATATACATGCGATGCACAGCACAGTTGCTTACCACATGAAACCAAGGATCAACTAGTTCCTGAGCCCATGCCCCAGTTATATATACTGAACATGACATCATATGGTTAGGAATATCCCATTGGCCAGTTTGGGCCAGCTATCCTGGTGGTGTTCTCTCCCAGCTTCTTGGACATCCCCTGTTTCTCATTGTTGGGGCAGTATGAGAACCTGAAAAGCCCTTGACTGCTTGGCAACAACTAAAAACATCAGTGTGGTAACAGTATTCACACATTAAATCCAAAACACAGCACGATATCAGCTGCTAGAAAAACTTCTCTCAGCCAAAACCAGGATACCTCTACTACAGAGTAATTAACTTGTTTGAATTCTCTGCTGAAGTAGTTCCTTATTCACCAGGTTTGGATACCGTGGCAAATACTCAGAAGACAGACTTATTTATCCAAATAATATTCATACACAATCTAGATATGAAATGAATGTGCTAATATAATTTGGGATATGATTCTGCAGCTTGTGGGTAGCTTGAGCCTCAGATATCTTACGGATCTGCAGTTTATCATGCATCAGGGACTAGCTTGCCTGACAGTACCCCCTTGATGATCTCTCTCCTGTGCCACCAGCTTCCTGAAGTACAATCTAGTCCAATGTGCCATTAAAAACAGAATAATATCCTATTAACTATTCCAGCAATGCTTCTGGAGAGCCAGTCAGGATAAGTCTTGAGCCAAGAATACAAGTTTTTTGCACAAGTTTCCCCTACATAGAGCAGATGTCCAACGCTCTATAGAGTTGGGACTAAGCCTCTCCACCCCTCCCATACCAGAGAAAAAAAAAAATCCTCACCTAACTTGGCCAAGGCTCTTGAAGGCCCCTGTTCAAGGAGCAATGCAAGCCTTTGTGTAACAATAAACATGTGTATAGCAATGGGACCGTACACATGTTGAAACACTATGTGCACACTCAAATACCTTGCTGAATCAGGGCCACAGTAAATGCATTCTTTTCATAGAAACACTTTTCCATGGACCTGATCCAAAGCCCACTGAGGTCAGCAAGAGTCTTTCACTTCAATAGGATTTGGATCAGACCCCATGAGCATTTCCAACTAAAACCAGCATTGGAATTTGTGCGTGCCCGTGCATTGAAGCAATTTGAGTCTAGTTCACCATAAACCCTAAACTCAAAATACTCCTGAGCTCTGGGAAAGCTGGGAACACAAGCTGGATCTCCACCTTGCCCAGGCCATTCTTTCAAAGGCTGACTCTAAAAAGGTTCATACTCCAGTGAGCATAACACTTCAGCAAGTTCATACCCGAATTGGGTCTAAATTTAAATACAGACTGAGTATCTCTGAGGAGAAGAGTTTCATCACACATTTCATATAGTACTACAGGTTAAGTGTAAAAATAATAATTGAAGAACAGCTGAAAAGACATCTGCTGGGGTAAACATGTCAGGGTCTTCCTACAAAGAGGAGCGTGCTATTTCCTAATAGCTATATAAATCCATAAAGACTTATCTATGATTTCACTGATAGATCACCACTGGAAATTAAAAAAAAAAGAGAAAAAGGGAAGAGAAAAATCATAAAAGCATTCCACCTGTATTGCTGGCAGATGGCTTATAAATGTCGCACAGACTTAGACCTACTACTGGCTCATACAAGAGGTATTAAATAAACTGCTGAACATCTGCTGGTAAATACACAGCAAACAAGAATGCAACTTCGAGCCAAACATCTGGTGAGTGTGGGCCACATCTCTGCTCATAAACTAAGCAATGTTTTCTGCTAATCATTAACAGAGTTATTGATTTTAGAAGTGTATCACACAGCTATAATTTTGTCAGAGAGTAGACCACATAAGTTGTTCTTTTTCTGGTTGTTTCATTTTGTCTTATTCCAAAAGTCCGTAAATTGACGAGCGGGACAAAAATTATAATTGACATCATCTGTGGGAAATATTTCATAAAACAACAGGCCCAGATGTAGGATTAAAGCCATGTGGTAGTAAAATACCACACTGAAAAAAGTCCAGGTTCCATGATTTCTTACGAAAACAGATGTGCTATTACTCCACTCTCCTTGTTTTTCAATGCTTTTTACTCCAAATAATTCTCTCCTCTTTTTTTTCTCTCCCCCTCTTTTTCCACAATTGCACTAGGGAGAGATCATAAATTGATTGCAGATGGCAACTTGTACTTCAAAATCCTAACTGTCACAATCTTTGAAATAAAAATAAATGAAACATTTTGTGAAATTATATTGAGCTGTGTTAAAAGTAATGAAGATTATACAAACACATGTCTGTTTGTCATTTATACAGCACCTTCAGGCATGACAACCAAATCTATTAGACAATACTTCCCTCCCTGGGAAGTAGTTATTTTCTAAGTCCAGGAGGTACAGAAATATAGAAGGTAACCTATAGCCTGAGCACTCCTTTATCCATGCCTCACGATGATCCAAACCTGCTGCAACACACAACCAGGCACAGACATCCTTGCTCCTCTCCCATACAAAAAGGCAACGTGGAAGCAAGACAGAAGGGTTCTTTGCATCTCACTTTGTGTATCATATTAGACCATTCCTAACAAACATGTTGTCCAAGAGATCCATGAAAGACAAGAGGCTTGTATGGTTTGAATCCTAATTTGTCAGTGCTGTACAGAATGGCAAACAACTGTATTTCTTCCTAAGTGACTTACTAACATATGGGGCCCATTATGATGCCACTAATTACAATTCATTAAGCTCTGAATTTATGCAGCTTCACAATGGACTCAGAGATTCTCCAGTTATCAGAGATTTTGTAAGACCTAATAAAATAAAGGAGTAAATAGGCTCCCATCCTGTCACTTTAATGCCTTCAGACAAAACCCGTTTCCAATAGAGCTGATGGTGTTTGATGTTGATTAAGAGGAGCTTGATGTAGATGCTTGTTATAAAGATTCATGAAGACAGAAAGGAGGAAAGCCACAGACACTCATTTGAGAAAAGGAGATGCTCATCTCCCAGTATACCTCAAGGGAAGCTGTGAAAGAAGTGGAAATATGGCTCAGTTAAAGCGTGGTCCCTTCTGTAGCCTTGCGTCTCACATAAAGAAAGAACAAGCCAACAGTAGTGGGTGATGGGAAGAGCAAGAATGGAGGATCTTTGGGGACCACAGAAATCATTAAAAAAACACCAGAGCAGGAGCAGAGTCAATGGCCAAAATAAGATGTGGGAGCAGACTGAGAAACGGCACTGTTCCTCCTATTAAATCTTTCTATCTAAGAGAATTAACAGGAGTCCCTTCATCATTCCCCCTCCCAGGCAAACCCTGCAGAGATTAGCAATCTCTCCCATCTGGCTCTGAAACCTTCACATCCTTGCTGCAGAATCTTTTGCTCATGCTGCAGCTCTCAGAGCATCCCTCCTTCTGTAGCAGCAAAGCTTGGGCAACTAGTCACACACCAAGCAGGAAGATGGGTCCTGCCAGGAATGCCTGGAGTAAGGAGGTACGGGATGCAGCGTGCCTTAGGTACGGTACACGAGACGGCGTTCAGAGCCTGAAGTGGTGTTTGAGGAACAAGGGGTGGGATTGAACTCTTGCTCAGTTGGCTGGAATAAAGGCTTTCTAGAAACAAGGGGAAGACTTGGAGGAAGTTCAAATCAGGGTCATTTGCCTTTTGTAACAGATGAGGAGTCTGAAACCCCATGAAGGTTGGTACTATGGAGCACAGAACTTCACTGCTCTAGCAAAGCCCCTGCAGAAGGAGAGCAGTTTAATGCTTTAGCTTCTTCCCTAAAGAGGCATGGGGGAATGGATTAAAACTAAAGGAAGGAAGGTTTAGGTTAGATATTAGGGGGAAGTTTTTTACAGAGAGAGTGGTGAGGGGCTGGAACAGGCTGCCCAGAGAAGTAGTGGATGCCCCGTCCCTGGAAGTGTTCAAGGCCAGGTTGGATGGGGCCCTGGGCAACCTTGTGTAGCTCCAGGCCTGGAGGTTGGTGTCCCTGCCTGTGGCAGGGGGGTTGGAGCTCTCTCATCCTTGGGGTCCCTTCCAACCCAGACCATTCTATGATTCTATGACATGGTTCAAATCTTTATTCAAGAAACTCCAATCCTGACACTGCCTGGCATTGTGGCATGTAGGTTTAAGCCCTGTATGGGATATGAAGATTTAAGGCAGAACAGCAAAGCTCATGGAGAAAGACAGCAAGGGCTCTTCAGGCCAAGTAAATGGCAGAACTGCAGCAATGGCTTTTCATGCATAAATACTTGCATACATCTCTTTGCACACTTGCTGTGGCTCTACCCAACCGCTCCCTCACATCCCAATTTATCAGGAAATGGTAGTCTTGATTGCAAGAGACCATAGCTGCACATTCCAAACCAGAAAACTGTTGCTTTGAATGCTCCAGAACATTTTGCTCTAACCAACAGTTGCTTTGATGAGCTCTTGCTGTACCCCACCTCCCCTCCTACTTTTCTCTGAGGAAAGTTTGCCTAAGTCACTGTAAAAATTACTGTGACCGGAATATTTACTGATTCTACAAATTTCTGGGGTCAGCAAGGAATACTGACAACATCATTGTTATTTTTCCTGTAAACACTTTGTGATTCAAAACTGACAACTCACTTCCTCGACCCGCAAGGATTTCAAACTGAGCTTAGCATCTACCATCAGCATTCGGATGCCACCTCCTCATTTTGAACCCCATTTTCCAAGACAAAAAAAGCATTAAGAAAGCACACATTTAATGCAATGCAGTGCCCAGATTAAACAAAAGAAAGGGGGTACACTGTTCTGAATGTAGTGAAGGCAAAGTCCTCCTGAAGGCTGAGCCCTGTGATGCAGTTCAGCAGCTGTGAAGTTCATGGATACGATGAAGTGGTGTTTCTCTTACCTAATTTGCCAAAGCTCCCCTCTCCATTATGAAAGTTAAATTCCATAAAATCTGAACCAGGGACATGACACTGAAACTCAGGGGATAAGGTGGTTGGTTTCTTTGGGGTTTTGTTGGGGTTGTTCCCCAGTCCGCTCCAGGCATTGTACTCTTAAGTTACTTCTGTTCAGTCTGCACTTTCATCTTGGTACCACCTGAAAACTTACACATCCTGGCACATCAGCTGTGTCCAGCACAGCAGCCCAAGTAAATCAGAAAGTAGATCAGAGACTATAAAACCAGACAGAATTCAGGAGGTGCAGACAAGAGTAGACAGAAAATGATCCATATGAACACACGGCAGAGCCAAAGAAAAGCCTCAAATAAGATATTGTTCAGCTGACTCCTGGCCCAATGTTTTTATGAGACAACCCCAAGAACTATCTCATGTTTTCCCATAAGAGCTTGGGGGCTGAAAATGTTGCCCAGAAGCAGCCTTGTAGTGCTGCACACTGAGCCAGACTCAGCAGAGAGGAATGTCACATTTAGTGATTTAGCTGGGATCATTCAGTGACTTGTGGACAACAGTGGCCTTCTGTAGCACAGGAGCTTCTTTCAAAACCTGCTGCTGCTCCCAAAAGGGCCAGCAACTTTCCCCATCCTTCCAATCTTATTTGCACACTCTGGAAAAAGAGATGATGTGTTTTAGAGAGATTGAATAGGTCAGAGAAACAGAAGAAAAAGAAAAAAAAGGATGAAAATGGAAAAGTTTGTTCCTAAATCAAGATATGACCTTCACTTGAAAAAGGCTGCCTTTGAAAGTTTCCATTTGTTTTCAGGGTTTTCCCTGTAGCACATAAAAACCCTAGAAATACATTTATTTTTCAAGCAAAGCTTTGGAACAAGTTTCTCAGCTCACATCAGATGGGCCAACATGTTCAATGAACTACTCCTACGGCCACAATTTCAGACCTTGCTTCACAGCTGCTAGTCTTGTTCCACAGCTAGCAGCAAGGAGGGAGTGGGAATGGAAAATCCATGGGGTACTGCACTTTTGTTTCATCATCAGTAAACCTGCTGGTATTCCTGACATGAGCCAAAACTGCCTCACTGAGCTGCCTGGAAAAGGGGTGGTGGGTGCTAGAAGACAATTTCAAACATTTGAGATGGATGAAAGCAAGCCCATGGCCATTAGCACTGTTGGAGCCACAATTGTTGTTATTAACACCATCTGTGACATGGACATTTTGGTCTTTGATGAAGGAAGGATGGAGCTGGAGACCACCAGCAGCAGCCTGGAGTGGGTGGAGCAGGGAGGAAACATAACCACAGTAGCAGCAGCCACGGGATTTGTAATCAATAGCAAGGAGGAGGGATCCAAACAGGATGTTGTTCAGTTAGCAGCCATACGTGCTCTTGGGCATTTGAGCTCTACACGCTTTACTAGGAACAAGGGGGAAAAAAACCAGTTCTTTGAGATCTATTTCTGCTCTGAATTAAGTCCAGCCATTGTAACAAATCATACAGAGTTTTGCATCTATCAGCAGCTGGTCAGAAGTCTCAACAGCAATCAGCAGGAGAAAGTGACATTGGCAGAGTCTGCAGGGAGACGAGGCTCTAGAACTGAGGAACACACAGTAACAGTCAGTCCTGTTTAACATCCTGGGACCGACCAACCAAGGGAGGAAACCAAAACAAGACATAGCCCACGTGCAACCCACACCAAGGTTACACTGCACATAAAGAAGCACACAAAGACAAGCTCATGCTTCAGGCCTTGAGAGCTCTCTTGCAGCACAGCAGCCTCTGAACTGCTTACAGAAGCATGCATTTGCCTCAACTACATCCGCTAGTGTTGGCAGGACAGGCAAGCACAATCATCACCAGCAGTGCTGCCAAACACTCCCATCTTCTCCTCCTTCCAATGCTAGCATTAAGAGCATTACCTCCTGAAAAGGGCTAATTATGGTTGACCCCACCTTTTCCGTACTGATGTTGGCCTTAGCAACAGCCACAAGGCGACAGTACTGCCAGCAACAGAGGTATCTACCACAGCTTCCCACAAGTCACTTCTCAAGCCACAGCAAGTATCAGCCCTTACAGCTTGTGGGAAGGCATGTGACCTGGCTGATAGGGCAGCTGATAGCACTTGCTGTCAGCACGCTGGTGTGCATTTTGATGCCAGCTTCAGGCCTGGAGAAGCCTTCTCCCTTTCCACCAAATGCTGGGAACTCTGCTGCAAGATCAAAGGGGGTAAGTGGAAGATGCTAAAAAACAGTATCAGCATTTTTCTTCAGAACTGGCTCCTTTGGGAAGGACAGAAACCTCCATGGAACAGCCTGCAAGACAGCAGTCAGTAGCAGAGGACCCATTCTTTATATCTGACCTGAACTAGTCATTGTCACAACAACTTTCTGTACCTTTTTTCCCCTGACAGCTTCACTTGTGGCTGTCTACATAACATCATGCCAGAGGTGATAGCTTTCACCTTGCTATTCATGCTTTTTAGATCTTGGACAATAGGTTGAGCTGCACAATTCTTGACACAAAGCCTTCATTAGACCATCATGATCTTCTAAAAAGAGGCAAAGATAAACAAGAGGCCTTTATAAATAAGGTCCTGTTTTAGCTGTCCAGTCCTACACAGCCTTCCATGTCACAGCCTGGCACTAATAATGACAACGTAACAAAGGAAAATCAGGAATTGGAATTTCTTACATATGAGAAAAATGCATAAATGTCTTGGTTTTGACACAAAACTCATCTTTGGCAGAGGATCCACGTCACTTGCCAAGGAAGCAGTTGGTCTTCTTGTGTAACAGCAGATGCTAATGGGAAGCACGCTCGTTGCTCCATCACTGTTGGGACACTGAAAGTCGATTCGCATACACCCACAACCAAGTTCTACCCAGAGCCAAATCACCTAGGCTGAGTCTTTGCAGCCTCCTTACATAACTAAATATCCTTTCTCACATGTGGAGCCAGGATCAATACTTCTAGTCTTATTTTTCTGGCAAATCAGACTTGGGGAAGTGGCAGGGTCCTTGGGGCTATTCCTAGGCTTCTTTGTTTCATTAGCTTTCAAAAACACAAAAGCCTATGAAGCCATACACTGGGTGTCCTGCCAGAAGTCCTCTGGCCTCTCTAAGGAAAACTGTCAGTTTCATTGCCCATGTTATCCACTGACTCTAACAAGACACTTCATAATTTACATATTGAAGTCTAATCAAATTTAATTTGCATTTTCCTGGTACAGAAAGGGAGCCATGCAAAGTATGTAGTTTCTTGGAAGTATCTTGTAATAATTTTTCACCTACTTGAGTCTGATGCCTGCAGGGTCCAGTAACTCAGCTGTCCAACTGCTTAGGAAAGGAGCCTGGGGTATTCTGAAGCTCACTTTTCCCCCCCATCATCTACTTTTAAGCATCACTATGCCTATCTGCAGTAGCTACATGTGATCTGCTGACCTACTGTGAGGACCTTTTTAAGCAGCAGCTTATCTTTCACCACTAATAGGATATAAGGCAATAGGAAATGTATGTTCCTTGTTGGTATGCCATATCCTGCAGAAATTTTATCAATTCCATTAGTTTTAGTTTCCTAGAAGTGTATGGTACAATTTAACCTTTCATATGGTCAAAGCTAGTCAACCTAACCCCATCTCAAGAACGTTTTAAGTGAGCTCTAGCCCATTGCTCTGAATGACATATCCTTCCACACAGAGATTCAACCATCTCACCTCCCTGTGTCCAGGTAGACCAAACCACTGGCACAACAAATAGGTCAGCATTAGAAGACAGAAGCAAAGGACCCTAAGGAAGTTTAGTTCTGCTGCTTGAGAGATTCTCCTTATTTATCAGTACTGCCTTCAGAAGATGAAGGCCTTTCAAGAAAAAACAGTGACACTTCAATTCTCTGCCTACGAGCAGAAACACCAGCCCTGGCAAAGCACCTCATACATAGATACAACAAGAGAAGAGGTTTTATCAACAGTGAGACTTTGTGGTTGTGATGCCAAGTTCTGCTGTCGTACCCTTGCAGGCAACGTGGCTTCTTTCTGGCGTAGCCTGTGCCATTAAAGGGTTTGTTTTTTCCAAGGTACACAGCCCTTCTATTCTATTTGATGCCAAAAATCTGGTAGAGCACTAATCAGAGAAGTATTATCTACAGAGAGCAGAATTAGTGTCTTTCTCCTTCCAGCCCTAGAAGTACACAGTTGTTCACCAAACAAATTTGAAAAATAAAGCACCAAAGCACACAACTAAAAAGTATCTATCTGGTTACCAGCTGAAAACATTCCTGATGAGATCTTTGATTAGCTTTTTGCACATTTTTCTTTAGAACACATCTGTTTTCAAAGGACAAGTTGTATAAGAACCTATAGTTTGGTGTCAAGCATTCTCCTGTGGTCTTCCCACCTATACCAAGATCTGTGAGACAAAACAACATAACTGCTACACTAACTGTAGATCCAGACCACCTACAGAGCCAAGAAAGAGCACAAATAGCTGAAAGCTGTCCAGCATTGGCCCACTGCAAGGCTGTATTAGGATTCCATCAGTGTAACGTTTCTCTTCTCTGCTAAGCAACCCATGGGATGCCTTTTCAGTGCCTGCAAAAAGTATGTCTTGAATATTATTTGCAGTTTCTATGCACCATTGAAAATCTGAACAGGCAGCTGGTCAACACTCTGGAGATGCTTCCCCTCTAGAGTTGTCTTTTTTCCTAAAGATGGTGGTCAGCCTGATCAGCCTGCTTCCTTGTTACCCATCTGATAGGCCATGATATTTTATTCAAAGCTGGATCATTTCAAGCTCAGAATCACAGTACACTTGCATGGTCCATACAAACTCACATTTCCAAATCCTGTCTGTTTACAGGTTTGGATCAGAGTCCTGAAAAAATTGCAGCACACAAACCAGCATTATATACATAAAGTTCAGTGAGAGATTAACAGAGTAATTGACCATAACAATTCACATTTCAATAAATACCCTCATCTGGAGCAAGCCTTGGTCTCCCATGACTTGCCAACTCAAAGCATTTGCAAAGTGGTCTTTGCCACTCTGACTTGTACACTTAAAAAAAACACATGTGGCAAGTATTCAGCAGGGCACTTTGGTCCTGGCTGCTCTGAGAATGTTGCAATTCCTCCTTGGAAAAGTTTGCAGCTGGGTATTCAGGTGGAGGAGCTGCTACTACTTCTCAGCTACTCCATCAGTTCCAAGACTTCACGTGCCTTGAGGTAGATCACATCTGCTAATGTGGTAAGGCTGTGGACAAGCTGCATGCTCAGTCCAAACATCCCAGGGGTACTATGACACAACACTCAACTTGGGTATTTGGCATCTAGCACAGGTTTAATGGGAACTAGCAGAGGCACCTTCAGATTTTGATCTGCTGGCCATTCTTCCCAGCTCAGCCAACAGAGGGAATGGAGTTTGGATAGCATCCAGGGTGACATGAGGGAGTTATATGCAGTACATTCCTCTGTGGCATTACCTCGAGGCAATCCTTTAGTGTCTTGGTGAGAGACCTGCTCACCCCCCCAAAATGATAAAGCTACAAGGTCCATCTGCCCTTTGGTGCCCAAGCAGCAGCTTCATCATCCCCAGATGACAGATGCTGCTTGTGTGAAAGGAAGATGCCTTCAAGGATGCATTAGCCAGAAGACCATGCCTTTATATACTGAGCTCCAAAAAAGTGGGAGCTGTCTCCTTCCTCTTAGCTGCCTAGAGCCCTTTGTAAGCATTGCACTTTTGTTATTGATTGTTTTGCAATGATTTTTATTCCATTTGGGGCAGGGAGGTTTTGTGGTTTTCCTTTTCTGTTTAAAAGCAAACCCCACTGTTGGTTACTTATGTTTATTATCTTCTTGCCAGGGCTGCCTTTAGCTAAGTAATTTCTGGAGTTTTATAGTCCATTCCATCACTGTGTCTTGAGTTCTGCAAACACCCTGGTAATGGGTAGTGCCTCAAAGACTTTGCAACTAGTTTTTAACTAGCAGTTCCCACTTTGAATTTCTTTTACCCATTTTAAAAGCCTTTGAAAGACAGTGACACTGAAGCACAGATGGCATCATTAAAAGTAAACATTGGCCAGGACACGGCACAAATACCCCACTGTGGCATTCATCCTAAATACAGGACATACTGCAGGGAAGTCAATAGCACAGTATGATATTGGTTTACCTTTTAATGATACCCACAATATTAGGAAGAAAGTGGTATAAAGCAACATGCAATATTTAGTGTGAGTGTAAGGCACTGCCTTTTGAATGCTAAATAATTGGCACAGGCTCAGAATTGACATTTAGGCACAGTCTACATCCATGATTCTCCAGAGCACAGCTCTCCCAGGCCAAAAAGGAGATAGCATTAGTCAAATTAAGCTGGCAACAGCTCCTCTGCACACTGATCTACATTAGCAGTGGTTCTGTGTAGCACATACTTCTTCCCAAGAGGAAAGCACCAAGCCAGCATTAAATGTCTACTCCCCCTGAATCCAACAGTTTGATAACTGTGGCAGGAGCATAATGTACAGCAGTGTTTCAACCCCACATATAGGTTGATGGTGAGAATTTTAAGCACATCAGTGATTTAAGAATGCTGGGGGTGAAAAACAATCACTAGATCTTATGTTTCTAATGCATTCCTGAAACACAACTCATCCTAACATCCTGCCTCTGTTAGTACCTTATGGTACACTGCAGATCTCAGCAGTGTGGGGAAGAAGGTATGTATTTGCTGCATAGGGTACAATCTTCAGGGCCACCTGGAAAACCAGATACTCCAAACCCCTAGGTGATCCTAGCAAGATCCATGTACCCCATTGCCTTATCTGGATTTTCCCCAGGTACCATATCTGTACACCCTAAGGGCCAATAGCTCAGTGCTATCTGCTTAGTTTCCTGTCAGTGGATGCAAAAGACAAGACAAGAGATGTTTGTGATTGCTAAACTGATTCTCAGGAAGAGTGGTTAGGCCTTGGAACAGGTTGTCCAGGGAGGTGGTGGAGTCACCATCCCTCAGGTGTTCAAGGATGAGGTACTTAGGGACATGGTTTAGTCAGTCACATGGGTGGAAGGGGGATGTTTGGACTAGATGATCCTGAAGGTCTTTCCCCAACTTAATGATTCTGTGACGCCTTTCTCTTCTGTTAAGACAGCCTCAAGAAATCCAGGTCCTGTGCTCCCATACATTAAGGCTGATCTTCTCAATGTGAACATAATTCACGAGCACAGCATGAAAAAAAGCAAGGTGCGTACTGAACTGCTGAACTTCAGNGAGCTGATAAGCAGGAGGGGATTCAGCTTTTTAAAAGGGTAGATAATGGCAGGACAAGGGGGAATGGACTAAAGCTAAAGGAAGGAAGGGTTAGATTAGATATTAGGGGGAAGTTTTTTACAGAGAGAGTGGTGAGGGGCTGGAACAGGCTGCCCAGAGAAGTAGTGGATGCCCCGTCCCTGGGGGTGTTCAAGGCCAGGTTGGATGGGGCCCTGGGCAACCTTGTGTAGCTCCAGGCCTGGAGGTTGGTGTCCCTGCCTGTGGCAGGGGGGTTGGAGCTCTATGATCCGTGGGGTCCCTTCCAAAGCAGACCAGTCTATGATTCTATGATAACAAAACAGAAGTTGCCACCTAAGACTTTCTGTTGGGCTAAACAGCCAGCCCATTATTTTCTTCTTCATAGCTATTCCTTGACTCTTCAGGGATTAAGGAGTAATGTTTCATTTTTCACTGATCCTTAACAAAACACAGCAGAAGTTTCTACAATATAACAGAAGGGGTGCTGTCATTGTTCCAAGCATATTATATTTTAGACTAGCTGAATAACCTTTTGGGAGCCAGAATGCTGAATCACACATTAAATGTTACATTCTCTTATCCATTAAGCCACATTTATTCAGAAATGCATTCCCTGTTTTGGACTGGGGTTTGCTCATCTGTAAAGAAAGGGACTTTATTCTCAACAGGGGGATAAGATCAGCTAGAAGAAAGAAACCTCATAATATTTTTCTTCCCATTACAGTTGGCCAGGGCACTGAGTAACCTCAGTTACATGAGACCCACAGCATTAGGCAAAGCTACATTGAGTGTCACCTCCTCCTTCCCCTTGTGTGACACTAATAACATGTCAGAACTCAAAAGTAAAATAGTTTTTCTTATTCCTCACCTATGTGGGTTACAGTCTCATCTGGTTTCAGCAGCAAGATTTATTAATGAATAGCTACTGAAGGAGAAGAGAGAAAAGGTGGGGAAATGAAAATTGGCCTGTGGGTCTCATCACCATCTTCCCTCCTTGATCTGGTTGAGGCAGGTCTCACCACCTTTGCTGTCCACCTGCTCACAGTCAGGTTGCTGTTCCAGCTTGTGACACACCTAGCAGAGCTCCACTGCAATTGTGCAAAGACAGTCACTACAACAATCCTAATTTGGTTACATGCTCTTCTTGCATCATGCCCCAAAAAGCTATAAAAAAAAAAGTACTTTCTCAATCTCTTCTTGATATAATTTTTGCAAATCATTTAAATAAGACCAGCCATTCAAGGCTACTGGACTTGCAAAGGTTTGCTCTGAACTCACTTCAAATTTAATTATCAATGGTGTTTAAATCATCATCAAGGGAACCAAAGATGTTTCCTGTAAAAATTCAAGTTCTGCCTCCAGATTTGTTTCATCACAAGCAAGGAGAGAATGTCAAGATCTCTACAAAAACACAGCATGAAAAAAAGCAAGGT
>VZTU01008245.1:0-20812 GCA_013400835.1 Zapornia atra
TCCCACCCATCTGCTTGTTTTACAACTAAAAACACGCACCCAGGCCGCCTCACCACCCCTCTCCCCTCACGCCTGTCGTGAGCTCAAGGCTGGGCACGCAGCAGGAGCTTCCCCGCGCTGCTCCCCCTCAGCCCTTCGTTACACCAGCCCGTGCATCGTGTTCCACTCGCCCGCGGGCGTCGGGGCCACCCCTCCTGCCCCCGCCGGCCGCCGCGGGGTAACGGGGCACCGGCGCGGCGAGTGAGTGGGTTCTGCCACACTCAAGATGGCGCCGACAGCCCTTCGTGGGGCAACAACACGGTTTTGCCACCTGCGGGCAGCCGCTCCGCAGCCCGCAAAGGCCCCGCGGGAAAGGCAGCGCCGCGCCTAAGCGCTCCCCGATGCGGAAGGCGCGAAAGAAGGGAGAAAAGGGCGAGAAAAAGCCCCCCCAGACGGGGCAGCGCCTCTGCCACACTCAATATGGCCGCCCCGTCGAGGCAATAATCGGCAGAGCCTGTCCTCGGAGGGCGGGATATAGGGATCGAGCCCTACGGATTGGCCGGCACTGCTGAGCGAACGCTGTGCTGACGCTTTGCGGCTTCTTACCGGCTGAAGTGCTTGCCTGTCTAATGCGGAGTGGGTTTGAAAACCCGGAGCGGGCTCCGAACGGAACGCTGGAGCGGAACCGAGGCCACCCGCCCGGGGGTACGGGGCACCCTGCGGGGTTCCCCCCCCTGCCCGGGGTGGCAGCTGCGGATAGGGAGTGAGTGTTTCCCTACTGCTGGGAGCCGGGCTGGCCCTGGGCTCACACACGCACGCACTCAGAGCTTGGTGAGAGCTGCGAGGAAGCCATAGCAGCCCACACACCACCTGGCACCAGGCATCGTGGCCTGGGGTGTCATGGCGGTGGTCTCCCTCACCCCGTCCCTGCACGCGCCTGGCGGCCGGGCGCCAAAGCCGCGGGCTTCCAGCACAAAATGTCTCTCCCACAAAACGGGGCAGTGCCACAAACAGGCAGGTCCGTGCCCAGTTGCCCCTCCTGGGAGCAGCCCTGAGGTGATGACAGGGGGGTCCTCAGGGTGGGAGCACCGTCACAGCCATGGCTTCATGTCAGCTGCTGACCCTCCAGCCGACCTTGCACCGGGGCCAGCTGTCCCCCAGACCTGAGGCCACCTCACGGTCTGTGGAACACGAGCAGAGTGCTGCTGCGGGGAAACTCTCGCTTTGCGTCAGAGCCGTTCTCGGTGCAACGGTGCCCCTCTCGCGGCTTTTGGGGCACCGCCGGCAAACCGGCGTTTAGTCAGGAGGGGCCTTTTGGGGACAACCAATTTTTCACGTTGAACATCCCGCTCTGACCTGGCGACGGGGGCCGGGCAGGAGTGTGGTGAGAGCCTCTCCACATGCTCGGGGGGAAGGACAGGGCTGTGGAAACCAGGATTTCTGGTCACTGCTGGCTACGCCTTTTGCACCGCACGTTCAAGACAAGGGCAGCTGCTGTCTGTTCCCAGAGACAGCACTCGATAGTGGCTGTGGGTTTGGGGCACGTTGCTAAAGGGGTTGGAGACAGAAGTGTCCTCTGGCACTGCTGAGCCAGGGGCTGGCGGAAGGTGAGTCTCTGAATGAGTTCGAAAGAGGAAAGAAGAAAAAAAAAAACCCAAACCACCCAAGCCCAGCCCTAAAATAAAGCACTTCTGCTATAACTTGGCTTTAATGTGTGCCTTCTCCTCAAGCCAGGGATGTCCCTTTGGGCTAGGGGTTCCCACGTTTCACACACAGAAAAAGAGCTGGGGGATATTCGGGGAAGAAAAGTAAGGAATCCTCAAGGGATGGTCACACTGGGATCCCACAGAAAAGAGAGAAAGCAAGCGAGAGCGAGCATGGGGAGCTAAAGCCCCAACCCAGCCTGGAGTGGAAGCCAAACTGCCTTAAACCACTTTGCCTCGGAAATCCATGTATAGCCGCTGTGCGTAGGGCAGAGAGAAACAGGCTGGGCTCGGCGCTTTATGCCTCAGCACTCCAAAAAGAAACAACAACAACAAAAAAAAACTGTTGCCTGTAAAAGGCAGCTGCTGCTTTACCTCTTCTCCACCCCTCCCGCCGGCCGGGGCTGGGCAGCGGCTCCTCAGGGAGCAGCGGGAGGAGGAGGAGGAGGGTGGAAGGGGACTTCGCAAAAGTGCCCGAGCATGGAGAACAGAAGTTTCCAGGGCTGAGCTCTTCCTCGGACCCCTCTCTGCCTTCTGCAAGAGATCACTTTGGCAAAGGAGTCGAAGTGCCAGAGGAGACTGGTAGGAGTTTTCCCTCCTCTTCGGCCGTTTCCCTAGCTCAGCAAGTAGCAGCCTCTCTAATCCCCAGTGAAGATCCTGCTGCTCCGGCGATTATTTCATCGAGGCAAGCTGCTCCTCCGAGGAAATTCTCATTACGGTCTTTGGAGAGGCAGGGGAGGGGCGACTGTCACTCAGCTGCTCTGGAAAAAACAGAGGGATGAGCCTGCAGCATCCCCAGGCTCCAGCGCACGAGACGTAGTAGTGTTTCTAGGTCAGGCTGGTGATGCGGGATGTGAAGCCAGCAGAGATGACATCCTGGCTGTGTCACCTTCTGTTCCTCGATGGGCACGGGCTGCACGCGGGGGCCATGGCTACAGTGATGTTTGTTCTGTGGGGCACGGGTTAGTATTGTTTGGTGGGNCAGGGGAGAATGGAGGCATGTAGAGCACTGGGACCAGCCCACAGGTCTGAAAAGCATCCTTGTGAGACCATAGGGCCAAGGCAGAGAGCTTGCTGCAGGAGAGAGATGGTTCTCAGAGAGCACCAGCTGCAACCCCTCAGCCCTGGGAAGGGAAGATGAGGTGGCCCTGCTCCTCACATCCCAGGCTGCTGCTCCTCTGGCCGTTGCCACGTACCACGTAAACAGGAGGGAGCAGGTCCCTGTGGCACACTTTAATTAAGGGATGGAGACACCAACTTCGCCTTTCCCCAGAGGATTGCAAAAGGCCCAGGCGGGCCCCGCACTTCAGCTCACGGCCATCCCTGCTCCGACAGGCACTCTGCCCTCTGCGTTACAAAACAGGGCTCTGACTCACCGGCCTTTCCTAGCCCGCTGCTCCCCAAGCCTGGAGACATTTGCAGTGATCCCTCAGAGGGATGTGGGGAGTCTGTCTGCTCTGCACCCCATTGCCAGCACCCAGAGCAGGCATGCATGGCACCTTCCTGCAGGCATCACCCCCAGGCCTCTGATAGAGCCTAAGGGTAAGGACAGTTTCATGTCTGGAGGATATGGGAAAGTGAGTGTGACCTGTCTGGGTGCCCTGACCCCAGTGGGTAATCACACCACAGTACCTTGATGTCCAAAATGCTCGCTTGTGCTTCGCTCTGGGAAGCCACAGCCCTGGCTGGCTCAGAGGCAGTGGCAAGGGAGCACCCTTTTCTGTCAGGTTGAGGGCAGAAATACACCCCAGTGCTGCTGCCAATCCTGCTCCTGCCTACAGGCAGGGTGGGGATGTGACAGGGGACGAGGGAAGCCTCTGTTTTGGGACACTGGCTTTTCCAGGGAGCCCGCAACAATGGGAGAGGACCCAGCATCATCTTCCTGGCCGCTGAGGACTGGCACTCAGCAATGCCATGGCCTGGGAGCCAGTGCTCAAATCCCTGTCCTTCCCTGCCTGCATGCCAGGACTACCCCAGCTCGCCCCAAGGAGGCTGGCAGGGCCCCACGGATGGGTTTAAAGGCAGCAAAGCTGATTGCCTTTCTCTGAAGCAAAAGGTGAGGAGGACATTGGGCAACTTGCCCCAGGGGCAGGGGGAAGAGACCTGTGCCCCAGGCTTGGTGAAGTTGTTTCTTTTAATGAGCTTTCCGGGGTTTTTTTCCCCATGTTTTGGAAGTTAGTTGTGATGACAAGCCTGAGTGAACAACATTGTGGATCAGACTCAGGGCAAGAGCCCATCGCAGGGAGATTACACACCCACACCCTGCCCTGGGTGTGGGCCTTGGGCCAGAGACGTGGTTTCACTCCTCGGGGCTCCCATCCCACTGCTTGGAGATGCATGGAAGGGATTTAAAAGAAGAGCAAGAAAGGAAGGCGGGAGGGAGGAGACAGAGTTTCTCTTCCCTCCCTGCCTCTCCCAGTGCTTTGCAAACACGAGGTCTTTGACACGTCCTCTGGAGGGGGGAAAACTCCGAGGCTGGACACGTGTTGGCGCAGGGATTGCTGTGCAGTGTGGCCAGCCCTGGGCACATGAGACAAGTTATGTCTTGCTTCCATCCCCCTTTCTCCTGCTGTCCCCAGAACACCCCCAGAGCCACCCCATGGGGCTCCCCACCCAACCAGGGCCACCCTCCTGCCCTGAGCTGGCCACAGGGAGTCGTTGGACATCGCTCCATGGGGACAGCCAAGTGGAGGGCCTCCTCTCCTTCGTCTCGCCCCTCCTCGCCGCGTCGGCACTCCTGGGAGAAGACAGACACACAACGAGCAGACACACACTCACAACACCAACCCCAACTCTGGATCGGTATCAGAGAGAATTAATTACTGGCTCATGCATATTCAGATGAGAAACTCAGCTGAACCTGGCGGCAGTTCGGCGCCTGGGGCGGCCCTGGAAAGGAGAATTCCTCTGGAGAGATATAAATCACCGCTCCCCTCTATTGCTTCCCCCATGGAGCACTACCTCCTGGGGAAGACTGAACCTTGATTTCCTTTTTTTCCTCCTTCTCCGTTTTCAATCTGCGCGGGGCCCCTGTAATTACAATGGGCTGCTTTAGGGCTTGAGTTATTTATTGGGTAACAGCGACACACCTACCCAGCTCCAACCGCCTGCCTGCCCGCGTGTCGCGGCTTGTCCTGCCTACCCAGCAGCACCCGTCATGCCGTGCCATGCCATGCCGTGCCGTGCCGTGCCGTGCCATGCCGCTTTAACTCGAGACGGCATGGGCAGCAACAGCAAACAGGGACCACCAGCCCTAAATGATCCAGCAAAGACACATCCATGGTGGTGTAGCTCCTGTGAGCAGGCTCTTTTCCTTGTGTTGTGTGCTGCTACGTCAGACGGTGGATTCCAGCGAAGCTCACGCCGGTTGTGAAATCTTTGGCCCCATTTTACAGGTGGAGAAAGTGAGGCACAGAGCAGGGAGGTGATTTCCCCAGGGTCATCCCAGGAGATCGGAAGGAGAACCCACGCCTCTGGCTGATGTGAGGTTGGGCAAGAAGATGCCAGGCAAGGCGCTCATCTTGACACTGTCCCCCGTGCCTCTGCCTGGCCTCCTGGCAAGGCTCCTCTGCCAGCCCCAGCTCCACATCCCCCTGCGCAACCCCTCTCCCTCCACACACAGGCTTGTGTGCTTGGAGGAGGCGAGCTGAAGACCACATGGCTGGAGAGAATTAAATAATTGATGGGCCAGAGGTCTCAAGCTGCTACTGGATTTCCAGGGGCAGCATTTGAGAGGCAAAGCAGAGCTCCAAACAAGCCCCTTCTCTCTGATATGATGCCAGTGTGTCTCACTGCTTCCTGGGGCTTCTGGTGGGTTGAAGATGTGCGATGCTGGGGATGGGAGCACTCCTCCGCTCACCTCCCAGCTTGGCCTCAGTGCTGCTGGAGAGCTGGAGGAACTGGCCGTCTTCCAGCCAGGCGAGGAGGAGCTTAGGGGAAGGAAGCTGCCACTTCCAGGATGAAACCCTTCAGTGTGGGATGCTTCCCACTCAGCAGCACCCTCGGATAGAGCGGGCTGAGCGGTGGGGAGGAAAAAACCTTGCAAAATCAAGGCAGGTACTCAGTTCTTCCCCACACAAGAGCGTGGGGCCACCAGAAAGCAGCAAGCTCCACGTCAGCAAAAAGGACAGTTCCTCCGCCATAGCTGAGCTGCGGCCTCCTCGCTGTGGGAGCATGGAGAATGGCTTAAAAATTTACAGGAGAAAAGCAACTGGATAAATTCAGCATAGAAATTGGAAGAAATTAAATCCAATGGTCCTGCTGCCCCGTTCTGGATGTCCCTCAGCTCTAAAATGCCTCTGCAACTGGGAGAACGTTGCTGCCCCCTGATCCCCTTCCCACTCCTTGCCATGAGCACCAGGACACAGGAGCCAGTCACCCACACGGAGCATCGCGGGGGGTCACAAGGCGAGAGAGGAACCCCCCATGCAATGGCCCTGGCCATATGGATCCGGGGCACCAGCCTTGTGGGGTCTCAGCAGTGGGAGAAAGATGTTTTCCCACCCAAAATGCTGGTGCAGAACTGCCATGGGATTCGTCAGCCTGCGGTGTGATGTATCTCCCTGCACTAGGCGTAGCTGTCGATATTTAATCCGCCAATAAAGTGCTGCACGACCAAATTGAATATTTCATTTAATATACACTAACCAGGAGCCAGTTGGCATTTCACCCAATCGAAAACATTTGCTGCCCTCTTTCTAACAGATTTTTTTCAGGAAAAGTTGTTTATTTTTTTTCCCTTGGGATTTACTCCCATCTTTCTTTTCTTTTTTTTTTTTTCCCATGAGGTAATGCTATTTTGATCTGAAAATTGTGTTTTTCATTCACCAGCTGCAGATTTTAACGAACAAGCTATCCAAATTTGGACAACTATTAAAAATTTGGACCATTTGGACAAGTATTAAATAAAAATAAAGAGAAGATAGAAGAACCCAGTTTAAATCCTCAGAAATACCCCCCCCCAAGTCAGTAATTTGCAGAAAAGCACTTTCCTCTTTTTTTTTTTCTCTTTTTTTTTCCCCCAATATACTAGATGAAACAGTTGAAAGTGTTTGAAGCTGGCAAGAAAAGCATTTCCAGCTACTGATGTCATGAAAATATAAATTGGCAGATTTTTCACGCTGGGTCAACGTGTAGCGATAAGCACAATGCCATACCTTTAGGAGCAGCATTTGTTGGTAAACAGATGGGAAGCAGCCCACAGTGTCCGCAGTCAATAACATACAGCGAACCGTGCATTGGCGGGGTTGCCGTCGGAGCAATAAATCGCCTATCTTCCTGGCAGAGCCTGGACCATCCTGTGTGCAGACACTGTTGAGCCTGTTGCGGGCAAAACACGCGACGTTCAGAATGGCAATGAATAATTTAGAGAGCGCCCTTGTTCATCCCTTATAAACTGCCCATTGAGTCATTTCTGCTGCTCCCATTTCAAGCGGCCGGAGGAATCCTTCCTATTTTCCATGCCAAATATAGCAGTTTTTCCAGAAATGCTGGAGCAGGCGAGCCAGGAAGTTTCCCTTCTCTGGGTGAGTCAGTGGAAGTTCAGGCTGCAGTTTCACGATTGCTTCGAGCCGATCGAAATCCGCGCCGCTGCCAAAAGGAGCCGTCCAGCCCAGCCCAGTGAGCGGCCTCCCTCCCTCCTTGTGCAACGAGCGTCGGATTAGAGAACAAATCGGGCTGAAAACAAATCCTGATGGCTCAGTGGGGTTGGTGGGGTTTTTTTAGAGGGAGGTTGATTTTCAACCAAATCATTTGGCCAACTCATCTCACAGCTGCGTGGACTGGCAAGGAGGTTTGTCTGGTCTGAGAGGTGTGTTACAGAGGTGCTCCTTTCCCTCTCCTAAAGGCAGAGGCAGAGGGGATGCGAGGGAGAGAATGTTATGCTCATGGAGTCACAGATGGGGTGCATGTTCCCTGTGCCACACTGCCCTGCTGCAGTGCTAGGGGGGGACACTGTGCTCACTGGCTCCAGGATGGGAAAACAATCCCTGCCTGGAAAGGGTTTTCTTGGGTGCCATTTCTCAGATCCATGACAAGGACATGACTGGGGACATTGGGACTGATCTGTATTTCAGGACTGTCCCCTGTTGGGCCAGGAACCTCAGGCATCCTGATTCAGTGGAGACACCTTCAGAGAGGAAGGATATTTCAACCTCCCCTTTTAGGAGCAGGGCCATCCTCTTCCTGCTTCTTTCCACCCTCCCACATACCCCAGCATTTGTTTTTCTAGCGACGTTCCACACTGGTTTCCAAAAGCAGTGGAGCCTTCCTCGTGCTTTCACTGCCCATTCCCTTCTAATCGCTGCAAACCCATGGGACTAATTTTAAACAAATTTGATGGGGAGGTGAGAGAGACCATCTTACATCTTCTTGCATGTGTTACAGAAACAAGTGGCTAAGCAGAGGGAGGACAGTCACTTACCCCCGCCATCCCCACCCTGAGAGACCGTCCGTTGCAAACTCAGGCCTTATTTTTAGTCACCAGAGAATCCCCACCAAGCACTGTGGCTGAAGCATGGGTTTGAAGCTGCAGTTTCCCCAGCTCTCCTCATCCCTGGGGTTGCACCTCAGCTTCTCCCAGCTTCACTGGGTGCCCTCCTGCCCCTCCCTTAGTGGATGCCGGGCAAGCATCACTCTTGTAAAGGCTGTGCCCTGGCAAGCCTGGGGTTTTGGGGCTGCAATCCACTCCACGGGGCTCCTGCATGGGTAAACCAGCCTGGTCTGTTACGTGTTTTCAGAGCTCTGGAGGGCTGCAGCTTTTGTGCTGGGGGATCCCCGTGGCTCCATGGACGGCTTTTAAGGAAGGGTAACTGAGGCCAGTAAACGTCTTGCCAGGTGGCGTCGGTTTGCTACAAAGGAACTTGCATCTCTGGTGGGATATTTTTGGAGATCAGCAAAGCAGAACAGGTTGAAAATCCCTGCTCTAGAAACCCTCATTATCTTTTCCCTCCTCCCAATGTTTGTTTCATTCTTCCTCCAAGACGGCGCTCGCCTCTTTGCAGAGCAGCCTTGCTGACGGGCAGTTTCTCTGCCTGCTTTGGAAAGGCATCCCTGCTTGGCTCCAGCCTCTCCCTCCCTCCTCGGAGGGAGCCTCATGGCCAGAGTTTGCTCCGGCTGGCCAAGATCCAGGCAGGCACTTACACAGGTCACTGCTCCAACTCGGAAGCCGGTGGATCGCTCCCAGGCTGCCCGGGGGACTAGCAAGTTTTCCTGCTCCATCTCCTGGAGAAGCTGGGGAAAGGAGGGGTGGTCTGAGCTAGGGACAGAGCTGGCAGTGCCTGGCACTGGGGTAGTTCTTTCCTACCCTCTGTGACACTGCTGTCTCCAGGTGCTGGCACTGCAGGGTGGCAAAGCCACTGGGGTGGGACATGCCACCTCCTGGGCGGTCCAGGCTGGAAGGATGCCTGCGGGCAGTGGTTGGCAGCTGGGCACCCCCACTGCCAGGTGGGACAACCACAACCACGTCACAGACTGCTGGCTGCCACCAAGGAAAGTTCCTCCTTCCAAGGGCTTTGCTTCCTATCTCCAATGTTTTCCATCTGCTAGGGGAGACCAGGGCCAGGACTCACCCCTGCTATGAAAGTCTTCAGGCAGGACATGCCACCATCCCTGCCTGCCTTCCCTCTCCCCAGAGTCCTCAGGAGACATGGCAAGGAGCAGCCACACTCAAACTGCAACTCCATTGGGTCCCCAGAGCATCTCTGCTGCCATGGGGATGGCACCCCACACAGGGAGTCAGGCAGGTGTCAGGATACTCATGGTCCCTCCCCAGATCTGTGTGACTCAGGGCATCGGGACATGGTTTAGGTGCTCTGCAGTGCTCCCCTCTCCAACTGCTCATCTGCAGTGGGACACAGCAGCTTAGCTTTAAGCAGGCTGCCGTGGCATAATGGGGACCAGCGTCTCCTTGTCCCATCAGGAGGAGGGGACAGGGGCGGCCAGGGAAGCAGGATGCTGGTGAGCACTTGAAGCTCAGCCCACATGGATCAATTCAAGGGATGCTAAGCCCTCCCACTGCATCCTTCTGCCTGATCAAACAGGCTCTGCCCTTGCCAGCAGTAGTGGGGTCCCGGTGCAGTTGTTGGGCTGCCATCCCCTCTCCACGGCCGCCCCTGGCAGGTCAGCCACAGGCTGGGCAGTGGGCGCCACAGGACGAAGAGGAAATGAGGCAGCCGAGGGCCTGCAGATCTGCTGTTCATCTCCACACCACTCACACGCCCTCAGTCGGGCTCTGGAAGAGTAAATCACCTCGGCCTTCCCCAGCCACACCATTTCCAGCCAGGCTGGGACTGTGGGGTGCCCTCCAGCGCTTCTTGCACCCCGTGCATCCCACAGCCGGCAAGCCCAGGTTGAGATCTGCAGCCTTAGCAGAGCCGAGACTCTGCTCCCGTTCCCCAACTGAGTTGCACAGGCTTTGCCCCAGGATGTGAATTTGGGTGCTGGAATTTATCCGTGGCTGTTTTGGCTGTGGCTGAACTCCACCTCCGGGCAATGACATGTTGTTTCCATAGTAGCTAATGGACTGGAGATGGAAGGGGGGAAACACATGCCTGCACTAAAAAGGGACTCGTGAGTAATGTGGTTGCTCCCAGAGCAGAGTAGGAACAACTTTCTAGCACTCGACGGAGCCCCTCCTTCGCCCGGCGCCTGCAAAGTGTCAAGTGTGTGTGTGTGTGCACAGAGCTGTGTGGGAGCAGGCGCAGAGCAAGAGGACAGGGAGGTCTGTGTGGGTACTGGGAGGTTTGGGGGTATATGGCGCTGGGAAGAGGGTGCATGGTGGCTGCGCAGGGGCAGCCTGTGTAAGGAGAGGGGGATCATGGCGAGTACAAGAGCCAGTGAGGAGGGTGCAGCGTAGGTGTTGGGTACACGTGTGGGTGGCACCTGTCTGTGTTAGGGGGTGTTCACCCCGTTTTACATCCAGAGAGCAGTTCCTGGAGGGAGAAGGGAGCAGCCCTGGGCAGACTCACACCACCCCAGGGTCGTAGGCTGTCAGGAGAAGTGTGGCTGGCATGAGGCAGGTCAGGGGTGCCTGAGGGACAATACATGCTGACAAGGGCAGAGGCTGGAAGGTGCAAAGGGGCAAGGAGCTAAAAGGGCACTGCGGGGCAGGGGGGGTCAGGACTCTTCATCCCTGCAGGATCCCCTGTGCAGGCATGGGGTGGGTCTCAGCGTGAGAGCAGGGGCTCAGCCCTGGCTCTGCTGCGGATCCACTTGCAGCCTCCTGACCATCCCTGATCACCACAGTTCTCTGGGAGCAGGGGGACTGGATTTTACTCCCATCCCACAACCCTGGTGTCCCCCCCCCAAGCCAACCGGGCACAGCACCACAGGTCCACAACCCTCTGATGTTTCCATCACACTCAGCTACAACATGGGACTAACTCTGCCCTCAAGGGAAAATGGCTCTGTTACTCCATGTGCGGAGGGCAACTCTTGGGGACATCCTCGTGCCCGTCTCTGGCCGGCAGCCCCGGCCGGATCCCTGCACCCCAGCTGCTGTTACAGCATTTTTCTTCCACTTGCATGTTCCCCAGCTTGTTCGGTTGCGTAGCTCCCGCCGTGTCCGGCTCTTTGTGTTGTTTGCTGTTAAGTAAATCACTGGCAGCTCCCCAGAGCGCTGGGTAATGGCAGGATAATTCCCAGCAAGACCCTGGTAATTCACTTGAAGGAAAGCAGAGCAGAGGAAAACAGCACTATTAGCCATTATCCTGGCCTCTCAAAGGCCTCCTTGCCTGCAGAAACGTCACGCGGTGCGGCAGGCATGCCTGCCATGGCTCCCAGATGCTGCGGGCCATGGGAGGACCGCAAGCAGAAGAGGATGCCAGGTTTCAGCCTTCTCCTGCCAGTCTGGACCAGCAGATGAAAAGCGGGCAGGTTCCTTTTCCTGACACAGGCACAAGTGCGTTGCTATCAGTTGCAGAAAAAGTAACCCAAGGACAGGAGTCAGGCAATGCAGAAGTGCCCATCGGCCAGCGCAGAGCTGCAGGATGCTCCAGCTTCAGGCCATCCACTGAGCTCATGGGATGCATGACAGGAATGAGGTCTTGACCCTTCATCTCAGAGCCACTGGGTACCTGCCCTGCCACTGACTGAGAGCTGGCAGCTGGAGTGGGGAGGAGGAAGGCCACAAATGCTCTGGCTGCCACAGGCTGCTGACCACTCCTCTGGACCTGGGGCAGCTTTGCTGCCTGCATCAGTAGAGATAACGTACGTCCCTTCCAGGCAGCCTCAGCACTTTTCATACCTCCCTGTTGTTGGGACACCCTGATCATAGCTGGGGTATACTGACAGAGAGAGCAATGTTTTGGCCAGGCATTTGCTCAAGCACTGACCCTGCTGTGCTGAGCCGCTCTGTGCCCGCTGGAGCCGCTTCCGCATGCTGGTATGACAGCCAATTCGGGCTCTCCAAAGAGCTCCCAGATGTGTTTTCAAGTTGCACGGGTGTGTAGGACACGAGGAGGGCAGACCCTCCAAAGACCTCGGAGAGGAACTCAGGGCAAAGGACTCCCTGCGGAAGCCGTCTGCTTCCTTCCAGCTCTGCTACAGGGCGTGGAGGAGCTCCTTCGCAAACCTGTCCCTGAAGTGGCTGCTGGCATTTCTGAGAGAGGCCTCTGTTTGCAGAAGCACCGAACTTCCCCGCCCCAGCTCCCCCCGCTCCCCAGCCTCCCGGCAGCAGGAGAGAGGGAGGGAGGGAGGGAGTGAGGCCTACAGCCGATAGCCGCAGCCCCCCGCCTGGCTCCCCTCACCCGGGCAGGGCGAGGTGCGCTCCTGCTCCACCCAAACCCACGCTCTGGCCCCTCGGCGTGCTCACACGCACACACACACACGCATGCACGCAGGCACCCACACGTGGAGGAATGCATACACAGTGGTGCGAGCACGCCTGCACCGAGCGGCGCAGGTTTTCTGGCGCTTCTCGCTCGTTGGCTGTAGAGCAAAGTCCCATCTTTGTCGGAAGCAACAAAGGCTTCCAGGCTGGGCCAGTAGTAAAAGTCGTAAACTTTTAAGGGGAAAAGGGTTCTCGGGCTGTTTCCGCCGCCGCGGTTGCCGTTGCCTGACAAAGGCTGTCCCTCTGCTCGCTTTACACACATTTGGTGCTGATTAAGCGTGTGGGGCTGCAGCTCCAAGGGCATGGGGCAGCTCGGCTCCCAGGCACCTAAAGATGCACCCACCCCCACCCCACACAGCCTCTCCCACTCGGGTTCGCCTCCCTGGGAGCCAAGCGACGCTTGGGAGACCCTCACCAAAGTGGAAGAGAGTCCGTGGAAGTCAGTTGTGTTTTGAGCGCCATCGCCTGCACGTTTCACAGCAGTGCCCCTTGCTCCAAGCTCCCGTGGCAAGAAATGAATGGCCCAGGATGCAGAGGGGATTGCAGGGAGACTGGGAACTCCCTATCCCTTTCGGAGAAGTTAGTTCCACCATTTTGGGCACCTGAGAAGGTCCTAGCCCCCACCCTAGCTGAGCATTGTTGTCGTCCTTGAGTGCATTGTGTCACTGGGACAGATAATGGCCCTGACCTTGACTTTCAATCTCTACCAAGGAGCACCTGGAGACAAAGAGAACTTAAACTCACCTCAGTAAAGATGTCAAAAGTCCGTTCTTTTGGAAACCAAAGGCTTGCTTCCATTTCAAAGATGCAACGATGATTTCCATAACCACGTTGAGGGCAAAGCATTCACCCTTACCAGCCCCTGTGGGCTCCATCCCTGAGATGCTGGCACAGAAAGCCTAGGACAGGTTTGATGTACTTTGCATGAGTTGCTGGTCATGAATGTGGCAAAACTGCATGTCTCCTCAGGGCAGAAGTCCTCGTGGCCAGGGTACTGTGCTGCTGCAAGGCAGCCAGAAATGGTGGCAAGAAAGGGAGGGACTGACCGAGATGTGGCCATGTCCAGAGGGACAAGATGAAGTCTGCCAGATGGAGCAAAGCTTTACTGAGGGGTGCTTCAAGGTGAACAGCTGGAGGTGAGATTTTACCACCCATAATGTAGCAATCTAAGACTGGGATGCCCATGGTCATCAAGAGGAATGAGGAAGTACCTTCAGTGCACTGCTCTCCTCTTCCTCCCACCTTTCACCCATCCCATTGTGATAGTGGCCTTCCATCAAAAAAAGGCAAGGAAAACACTTCTCCCAGGTCTGAGGGATGTGTCCTCACTTCATGCTCCCTCTGGGAAGCAGCTTTTACTACAAACTGCAATAGCTTGACTCTCATCTCCCTTGTATCTCTTTTCCTTTGATTGCTTGACTTCAGCAGAGTCCTTCCACCTCTTCAACAGGCCAGACAGGGCACTCTGTCTGGAGGTACCTCTCAGTTAAACAGCCATGACAAGAAAATGTGTTGGGTTGCTTGTGAGAAGACAATCCTGGCATAGATGCCATAAGGTACATGAGCAGCTTTGACCTAATGGGACTTCCCTGGAGCACCATGGTCTGTGTGGGGGCTCAGCCTCAGGCTGGGGGCCAGGATTTTGAGAATTAACAATTTCCCCAAGTTGAGACCTCCAAAGAAGGCTCTGTTTGGTCTTTCAGGTTGGTGGCAGCTCCAGACATGTGCCAAAGGTTTATGTATCAGAGAGGCTCCCAGGCCTTTTCTGACTCTGGGCTGGGGTTAGCCGCATTTTGACTGTTTGCCCTTGACTTTTTTACACTGCATACAGAGGGATCTCTTGAAGGCAGTGAGGAGGGCAAGCTGGATGAGCTGTCTCCCCAACCTTAATTTCCGGAAGCCCATTTGCTCCAGGTCTTGGCAAAGCAGATGAAGATGGAGCGTGTTTGGGAGGACCAGGCCAGAAAGAACGGCCACCCCTCCCATGTGGCTTCTTTTACACCACAGGCCATTGTATTTTGCCCACTCACTCCTACAACAGGTGCCAAATCTGAGTTTTGACAGCAACACCTCTTCCAGACAGGAACCAAGTCTTGATCTGGAGATAAACCCATGGAGTCTTGGTCTTTCGTTAGCTGGTTGGCTCTGATGATTAATCACGCTTCTTGTTGAGGAAGCCTGATGATTTCTAATGTGGGTTTAGCTGGCTTTGGAATTTAGCCATTGGTTTGTTGCTTATATTAAAACATTTAGCATTGAAATTAAGGCAATTAGGCTTCCTGAGAGAGTTGTAACTTAAAAAAATTTAACTCCTAGTTAAGGGTTTTGTCAGTTAGTGTAGAGAAAAGAGTCACAGGACCTGAGATGGAGACTAAGTCGTATGGTTTTGTTAATGGAGCAATAAAACAATAAATCTCCCCATGTGTAAAGGTGCTAGATTAAAATGGGTGTAGATGGAGCAATAAGGATATTTTAGCATTGTCTATCCTCATAAGACATTAACAAAGTCAGGCTGTATGAACACCACCTTCTTTAAGACACTTGTGAGATCAAGCACCGGTAATGACACATTAAGAGGCCCTAACGCTTCGACTAATGCGGAACTGATAGGTATGTGATGTTAGCCAGCAGAGGCAGGTATCCCAGGTATGTGCTGTGGGATACCTGCTTGGGGTATGCTGAGATGAATATGTACGTTTGGATCGCTGTAGGGGATCAAAGGGCGTGTCTGAGGGTTTTGTTTCCCAGGGTGAGGTCTCTGACACCTGTGGCGCATCTTCCCTCTGCCAAGCCAGAGAGATTGGGAACAGGATGAGAAACGGCTGGAGGTTTTACTTTGTCAGAACGCGTCCTTCATGTCAGCAACAGGCTCTAGAGTTTGTATCTTGTTGGTTTCTCTTCTGTAAAGGTTCGGTGTTACCTACAACAACTGAAATTAGCTTTCCGGTGGCCTTAGGAAAACACTCGCACACCTCTTAATCTCCGTTTCATTTAGATAACCAGGCTAGGCATGTGTGCTCTCGTCCTCTCTCCCATGCTCAGGCTTCCTTGCAGTGATTCTTTTCTACATCTTCTCCCATGTTTCATCCCCATTAAAACCAAAACAAGACAAAACAAAACAAGACCGCATCAGCCACGTCATTGCTCTCTAAACAGCCAAAAGTCCTGCTACCCCTTTTCGCCCCGTATCGCTGTAGGAGCTCTGGGTGAGTTGGTTGCTCTGAACATTTCCATCCTCCCACTCAGTGAAGTCCACAATCTGCTCCTTGCATTTGGCTTGATAAGATGCTTGGCTTGAATGGGTTGAGTTCACCAAGGGAGCAAACCACTGATGTCCCAATCTCCTTTCCCATCTTTCTGCTGTATGCCAGTGTTACCAGTGGTGAGAAGAATTCAGGAGCATCCACCTTCCACAGGAAGCCTGTGGGGAAGACTCCTGTATGTCAACAGAGGTCAACTGTTTCTAAAGCCCAGCTGCAGCTGACTCCTGTAGGCACTGCTTTATCCTGTTGTATTGCAGAGTCCTCAGTCCAGATGTTCTCTGAGCTGATGTTGGGATCGTGCAGTGACTGTCACTTACCAAACCCTGGATCATTTTTGTATACCAAGCCTTGTTGCCACAAAACCAGGGTGATTCATTATTTATATTCTCACCTGTTAGTCCTGTGCTGGTTAAAGCTCAGATTTTCTTCCAGTCCTTTGCATGATGCCAGGTTAACAGCTCTGATTTATCCACTGATCTCATTTGCCTTTTTTAGAAATTCCGGCAAAACATTAGCATTCCTCTGATCTTCTTGCAAATAAAGATTAGTAAGGCAGGGCACCTTTGCCAGCTCTCCACTGACTCTTCTGGGCTTGTGATTTTACTCTTGCATGTGCTCTAATACCTTTCCAAAATTCCAGGGGTCTCTACAATGTCTCATCTGACATGAGTATATCCCCGTCACGCCCTCCAAATGGAATTACTTACCAAGCACAACACCTTTTACGTATCACTGTTACTTTAGTCATATCCATGGGTTAGGTGGAGACTGCCTCAATGCTGCCATGTCTTTTGTTCTCCATCTCCCCACAAGTCTCTCCTGTTGTCCACCCCTACCCAACATGGATATTTTTCCTTGCTCTTTTTTAGCTTTCCTAATCAATATCTTAAGTTTCCCTTTTATTGACTGGTCCTCAGTGTCCTCCCTTCGCTCCAGTTGTGGTGGGTAGCTCCTTGGTTTCCAATTTACCACTGAATCAGAATGGCCTTGTAGCAAAACCCATTTCCTCTTTGTTTGTGCTGTGACCTGCCAGCTATCACAAACTCTTTCTGAAGGGCTCACAATATTTTCTAGCATCTTTTCTAAATTATTCCTCCCAACCAGCTTCTCTCCTACTTTCTCTCAGCTTTGGAAAAATTAACCCTGTGGAGCATCACACATAAATGAGCCCAAACCAGCTTTTTTCGCCCAGAACAACCAGAATCGGGTCATGCTGACTGATCCCCAGGCAACCACTGTCTTCCAGCCCAGTGATTAATTCATCTGTATCTGTCACAGTGAGGTCCCAAGTCATGTTATTTTGTGACCCATGTGGTTCCTTTCACGTCATATTCAGCAAGCTTCATTCTTTGTTTCTTAACTGGTGGATGTGTCAGACCTTCAGGACAGCCTTCACCCAGGTGCAAGTTCTCCAAACAACCTGGTGTTTTGTCCCGGTTCCCCTGACAGCAGCCCAAGGAGTTGTGTGCAGAGCCCAGCAGACAGGACCACTCTCAGGCTGTGGTGTTTCTCCTCACTCCATGTGCGGCCCAGATCTCAATAATATCAATAATTCTGAGCTGAGGAAGCAGCCCATCCATAAAGCACTCCCTCCCACGCAACTCTCACGTTCCCCTCACGTGAACCATACCAGTGGCTTTTGTTCCTACCAATGGCATCAAGTTTTTCCTCATCAGGGAGGGCTTCCCATTCCTTTGGTTTGGTAAGCACGCATCCAAGCCCCATGTATATGTGACCAAGATCTCTTCCAGCCATGTCCTCTGCCACATGGGCTCATTCTGTTGATAACACATTGTGTTTTAACTGCTTTTATCTCCTCAGCATCTTTGCCTTGCACCGTCAGCCCGGTCCTTCTCCAGACTGTCACCAGCCTGTCTCAAAGCCACAGCAGTTGCCAGCAGAGCCCCAGTCTATGTACACGTAGCTCTGCCTCCTGCACAGCCCAGGGCTTCAGCTGAGAAAACCAAGGCAGCTGGTCACATCTGAGACATTCTTCCTTTTCTTTTGGGGTTGGAAAAGTCTCTACAAGCCCCCCTTGGACTTTCTTCCATAGGATGTTCACTGCACTGGTGTGTGTTAACACCAACAAAGACATGTCAGATGACTTCAAAATCCCACCCAGTCTCACTGCTACATCTCCTGTCCTTTCTTTTGGGAGGAAGCACAGCATGTCCTATAGCTCCTGGGCTATTTAAACATCTCTGTTTACTTTTCACCTCTCAGCCCCAGACTTTAATTCTCCTTCTTCAGTGTATAATCCTTCTCCAAATGCCTGATTCATCACTTGTCTGGGTGCCCAGAGGGTCTCCATGGTGGCTCCAGCCTCTCCCCGAAGCTGTATCTGCTGTGGTGGGGCAGTGCTGGGGCACAGGTACCTCCTGGTCTGGAGCTTCTCCCCTTTTTTCCTGGGCTGTTTGTGGGAAGATCCTCAAATTCATGAGCTCCCTGGGGTGTCTCAGCACCGGACCAGATATCATAGGCACATCATGGCGTAGCGAGTGGGGCGTGTGTGGCAGTTAACTGCTATGTCACTGGGCAGTGGGCTTAGAAATGGGGCAAGAAAAAGGGCAAAGGGTCATTTCCAGAACAAATCCCTCAGCCCCAGGCTGGTAAAGAGTGTGGAACTCTCAGCCCTGCAGTCAAGATGCTAAGGTGATGGGCTCTCACGTGAAGCTGCAAGCAGCTAGCTGGGGGTAAAGAGATGAGGAGGAGCCTGGAGCATCTCCTGGCAGCTTGGGGAGACCAGAGGAGTGCAGAAGAGGGAAAAGCAGTGTCCTCCACTCCCTGTGTGTGCAGGTAACCAGGTGAGTCCCTAGCCTGGCTGGGCTCCCTGTGCCTTGGCTTGCTGGGAGAGGCTGGTGGCCCTGGGGTGGCGGGCTGTCTTCTACAAACAGGAGTCAGCGGCCTTGGGGCACCAGAGCCAAACACGCAGGGTGGTCTGCTGGACCCTCTGTGGGGTCCTTCCCCTTCGGGGCCAAAAACCCCCAAGGGGACATCCCTCTCCCCTCCATGCCCCCTCTGGTGTATCCCCACAGGCTGTGGCAGTTTCCTGCCTGGCAATATTTTCTGCCAAGAGTCCTGCAAGGAAAACTGCAACAAATCTTTTGTGTGTCCAGTCCCTGGGAAGGGGACGGGGGGACAGAGGGTTCTCAGAGCAGAGAGGGCTCTTGCTCGGGGTGGGGACACAGCCCATGTTTCAAGTCTGCTGCTCCCTCACGGCAAGGCCAGCCTCTGTCCTCCCAAGCACTGCCTTCTGCAAAGTGAATGTCCTCATGGTGTCCTTTGTCACCCTGGTCCTGTCCCCATGGGACCTTTCTCCCTCCTGAGCAGTGCTGGTAACTCCTGGCCTCCAGGCTGATGGATGAAGGCTTGCTGGGGTGTCTGGGTAGCACAGGCTGGCAGGGGAGGGTGTCTCAGCACGAAGCTTTCGCTCTCTCTGCCCAGCCAACTTCATAGCTAGAGAGAGTGACAATCACACACAGCCAGCGAGGCCAAGCTGGGAACAACCGCATCCATGCAAACAGGCTGCGAGGTACAGCCGGCTCCTCCCTGGGCAGCCCTGGTCAGGACCATGCCAGGCTCCGAGGGCACGGTGCTGGTTCCTCAGCTCCTTCTTTCAGTTTCTTACCCAACTTTTCCTTCCCTTAGGCAGTGGGGACCAACTGGATCATGTAGCAGCAGCAGCAGCAGCAGCAACGGGCTGCTGGAGGGTACCATGCCAGGACACCAATCCATCCCACTACAATCCAAAGCTGATTCTTAATCTGGCGATGAGCTTCGGGTGTTTCCCAGTGCTGACACACTCTGTAATTGCAAGAGCATCAGAGTTCCAGCACTGGTCCTCCCTCTGCATGGATGCAGGCCACTGTCCCTGCAGCGGAAGGAGGTGGTTTATAGTCTAGATCCGATGACACCAGCTTCCCCTGCAGCCACCTCCTTTGTGTATCCCAGCTTTCCAGAGAGGTTCAGCCTCAGGCAGTTATTTGTATGGTCTATTTCTTGGTCCTTTGCTCATGCAATGAAAAGTAGTGACCCAGAAGCCAGATGGGACAGGTATTCCCAGGTAGGAGCAACTGACCTCTTTTAGGGGAAAAAAGGAAAGGGAAAAAAAAGCACAAAAAAATCATGTTAGATTTTAATGTGGAGAGAAGTTTGGTAGGACACAGTGCAGCACGAAATCCAGACTGCATGAGATGGGAAGAGAGGCAGAGTGGGGCAGCCCAGAGGTCTGTCTCCACCATTGCCCTATAGTATCTAGCCTGGATGTTTCCCAGGTGCACTGGCAGCACTGCAGGAGCAGGAACCACAGGGTGGGATTGACCAGGTGCTCCTCTGGGCTCTGACAGCATAGGGATGTCAGAGAATTTTGTATCCAACAGACTTCTGTGAGGTTTTTCTTCCATGATTTGTCCACTTGTTTATTGACCCTGTGCAAACCTCTGAGCACCCAGGGCCTCCTGCAGCAGGGGGGTCCTTGTGTGTCCTACACCACCCATTTCACACCTCCACCTTCAGTCTCCATTTGCCACTCCGGTCGTTCTTATGTTGGAGGTGGCAGGGACAGTCACCCCCTCCTCACCTTTTCCTTGCCACTTGGGATATTTTAACCTTCCATCAGCTCCTCTTGGTGTCTTTTCGTCCATGTGGGCATCACAGTCATTCCCTGCACAGAACATCCCTGAAGCACCATTCCCAGCCTCATCCATCTCTGGGGAGTCCTGAGGAAACAGGAGGGTGAAGTGGCAGGGGCAGGATCTGTCATGGGCAGGAATGCAGGCTGCAAACCACCTCGCCCTCCATGAGGCAGGGATGCAGGGATGCAAGGACGCAGGTGTACAGGGATGCAGGGGTACAGGGATGTAGGGATGCAGGGGTGCAAGGATGCAGGTGTACAGGGATGCAGGGGTACAGGGATGTAGGGATGCAGGGGTGCAGGGATGCAGGAATGCAGGGGTACAGGGATACAGGGATGCAAGGATGCAGGGGTACAGGGATGCAGGGGTACAGGGATGTAGGGATGCAGGGGTAACAGGGATGTA
>VZTU01008245.1:20897-38389 GCA_013400835.1 Zapornia atra
TTGAGGCTGGGGGGGGGGCGGGAGAGGACTCCCCCCAAACAGCTCGCCCCGCTCCCGGCAGCCCCGTTACGACGGAAGGGCGGGAAAGGAGGCAGATCCCACCCTTCCCACTTACAGGCCACTTGGAGAGGCTGGATCCCACTCAGACCCCCTTCCCATGCCCACCCCCGGACGCCATTCCCAAGAAGGATGCTGTGCCAAGCCCCCCACCAGTGTCTCCCTCCTCTTGGTGAGCAGCACCCTGCTATGGAGCAGGACCTTTTCCCCAGGGGAAGGAGGAGAAACGTGTTTGTGCTCCCAGCTTTTCCTCAAAGACTCTTTTCAAGCCGCGGCTCCCAGGGAGAGGTGTTTTGCGACATGTCTGGGCTAGTGAGTTTGGCTACCGAGGACTTTTCCAAGTGCTTTTTGTCTCGTGTGGCTCTTTCCCTCATGTCCCACTGCATCTTGACCCTCCCTGCACACCCAGTCTCGCTTGGGTCCCTTCTCAGAGGAGCTGTGCCTCCTTCTGAGCATCCCCAAGCTACTTTATGCACCCTGGTTTGACAAACTGGCTCCAGCAAAGCTGGCAGCGGTGAGCTGAGACATCACAGCGTCCAGCTGGCTCCTCTCCTCTGTTGCTGGAGGGCCCTGCGTGTCCCTTGCATGTCCCCAGTCCCTTTTTTGAACCTGAACGTGGCCGTGGATATGTACTCAGGCCCCAAGCTGCAAACTCGGGCTCGGAGAAACATCCCCTGCGGCTGCCTCTGCTTCCCCAGGGGAACGTCTGGCAGAGCCCGACACCAGCCACGGGCTGATTTATGCCGCCGCCTGAAATGAAGCGTTGCCCGTCCTGCTCTTCACGCTGGGTGAGCCAAGCCCGTTCAGAAACCAGTTTCAGGAGCAAACTTCTGTGATTCCTTGGTGTGAACCAGGCCTACGCAGACAGGTACGGGGGCACACTGCACCCCCCCGGGCAGGGCATGGGAGGGGTGTTCAGAGCAGGGGTGCAGCAGGGATGCAGGCAGCTGCGGGGGCAGGTGCCCTGATTCTGCAGGGAACCATAGGCAGGGGCTCCCCGTGGCTGGCTTAGAAGAAAGGGAATGGGCTTTTCCTAAGTCCCCAAGGCCCCTCCCTCTGGACAGATCTGGGTGTCACCGCTCTGGTGGTGCAGCATCCCGCAGCATCCTGCAGCACCCAGTGGGAAGCGGCAGGAGACACAGGGCAGCACTACCCCACTCACTGGGTGCTTGGGGCAGGGATCCAGCTGCCCCCAAATTGTAGCTGGGACCTGTGTGACTGTTCCCTTCATGCTCACATCCTCCAAGTGATGTCCACCACCCTCCCCAGCAATGTCCTGCCCTCTTCCCACCACTACCCCAGCTCCAAAACCGCACTTTGGGGAAGGAGGCGGTGGTCTTTGTATGCCTTTAAGACGCAGGGATGCTTTGCCAATGCCAGCTGCTCCCCAGCCACACACGCTCCCCTACAATGCCCTTTTCATGCACAGCGGACGTCTGAGCAGTGAAATGCCCCTTCAGAGCAGCGCCGTGCCCGTGCCAGCTGTGACTCTCGCAATGCGGGTGCTCTCTCAGCATGGCACAGCGTCCTTGCCAGCGCTGGCGTGAGCGATGCCAGTGAATACCCCCAGACCATGGGAGCCCTGCTCTTTCTCTCTCTTGGTGCAAACACGGCACCAGCAAAGGTTGCTGGGCATCATCACAGCTGCCCAGTCCTCCCAGCATCCCCAGGGATGCAGGTGCCGGTCTCTTTTCCCCTGCACTAAATGCCCGTCTCCTACTCCAGGTCACCCCGCGGCGCTGCAGTCATAAATCCCAGCCACCTGCCCTCGAGGGCCGGCACAAACACTGCCTCGTTAGGTTTAGCTAATAAAGCAACATCATCAACAACAAGAGCTAATCCCCCAGCGCCGGCGCTGGGCAGCGAGGTACCATATTGCACTGGGGAGGAGCTGCGAGGCAGCCGGGCTGGGCAGGCTGCGAGCAGGGCGGAGGGGAGCCTGCGGCCATATGGAGCCGACCTCGGCTCTGTTGGGAATTACAACAGCCATGTTTCCAGGGAGGAAGCTGGTGTCCCAGGCCTGGTGGGTTTATTTGTAGCCTCCAGAGAGGCAGCTCATCCCCGCGTGTGGGGAAGGAGAGGAAATGGGTTCTGGAAGGGAAGCATCATCACAGAGGATACTCGCGGGGTCGGAGGGCTGGGTGGCAGCCCCGTGAGGCTGTTGCTGTGGGCAGAGAGGTGTGAAACCCACCAGAGCCAGGCACCTCTAAGTGCCCCGCTCAAAATGTAGAGTGTGGCTGTCATCCTTCGTGCCCCTCTCAGCCCAGTTTTGCCCCCATTAGGACCTCCCTCACCCCCAATACTTGAGCACTTCCAGCCTGACGTGCCCCAGCCCAGCATCTCTTCCCAGCCTTGGTTCCTCTGCAGTATGGTGGCATCATGCCAAGTGCCACAGCAAGCAGATGTCCCATGGGTCACCCAGCTGCCTCCTGTCCCTAGGTTTGCCTGCAGCACTTGTCAAGCAGGTCCCATGGGTGATGCTGCTGACACAACTGCTGACCCTTGCTGCCCTGACTGTGGCTCCCCTGGGCAGCTGGGCTCAAGTCAGTGTGAATGTTGCACCCCGCTAGAAGGGGACCTGGCTGTCAGAGAAAGCTGGGCCAGGGATGGGCTCTCCAGGTGCTTTGGTTGGTTTGAGATTTTGGGAAGAATTGTCCCTTTCTTAGTATCCTCCTGAAAGTCTTCCAGTTGCGATCAGCTGGACACTGCACCCATCTTGAGCTGTGACTCCTAGGCTGATCCATGCCTGATGTGAAGCCATGCAGATATCTTCATTGTGGGGCCCTACCTTCCTCTCTGTCACCCTTCCCTTCTCTTGGGAAAGTCTGCTGTGGCCCACATTCCTTGCTGCTGAGCATTGTGCTGGTGTCCAGGCTGGGAAGCAGAGCATCCTTAATGCGCTGGTCAAGGCGGAGCATCACTTTCAGATGAGCCGCAGGTGCTTGTGACAAGGACTGGTGTGTCCCAGCAAGGAGAAGCTGCTGTGCTCTTAGAGACAGCAACATGGGACAGAAACACTCCCTAGTGCAGCACACAGCTGAGTGCTGGGACTCACTGACCAGTCTTAATGGACTAAAGCTAAAGGAGGGAAGGCTTAGATTAGATATTCGGGGGAAGTTCTTTACAGAGAGAGTGGTGAGGTGCTGGAACGGGCTGCCCAGAGAGGTGGTGGATGCCCCATCCCTGGGGGTGTTCAAGGCCAGGTTGGATGGGGCCCTGGGCAACCTTGTGTAGATCCAGGCCTGGAGGTTGGTGGCCCTGCCTGTGGCAGGGGGGTTGGAGCTCTGTGATCCTTGGGGTCCCTTCCAACCCAGACCAGTCTGTGATTCTATGATTCTATGATTCTATGATTCTATGATTCTATGATTCTATGATTCTATCATTCTATCATTCTATCATTCTATCATTCTATGATTAGGTGCCATGAACATCAGTGGATTTGGACATGAAAAGTCCAAAAGAAGTTGGTACATCATGACTGCCTGCCAGGGTGTTTGATGAGCGGAAGCCTGCTTGCCTGCAATGCTTTGCCATGCTGAAAACTCCCTTTCCTTGCCACGGACAGACCTGGCCAGCACCCTCCATCCATCCCCAGCTCTCCCTGGGCAGCCAGCCTGAGGAGGTGTTGCACCCAGCACCTTGGCTTCTCCCTCCAACCGCCGCCAGCCTCAGACGGGCGCTCTTCAGCTCTCACAGGCGTATTTCCAAGGAAAAGTGTGTGTTCACCACTTTCTCCTTGGCTGCAGGCCAGGTTGGTCATCAATAATGTATCGGACGCCTCGGATCAATGCCCCTCACCCAGACGGACTTGCCTCCTCCCTGCCAGCCTTTCCCCAGCACCTTTCTCATTCTGCACAGCTGGACCTGCCGCTACTTGTCCCTTGTTTGCTGGTGGCATCATGGGAGGATGGCTGGGACTCACAACCAGTGGATGGGTGGAGACGGAGGCACCAGCAGCCATGACCAAGCAGGGGACCAGCTCCGTATATCATTTGATATCCTGTTTCTAGTGGGAAATTGGGCAGAGCCAGGATCTTCCACCCAGCAGAGGTTTCCCTGTGAGGCAGAGCTCAGCAGCAGCAACAGGTAACTCTCCCCTCCACAGCAGCAGGGACAGGAGATTCATACCCAGTGGCTTCAGTCAGAGGAGAACATGGACTTAGGGATGGACAACCAGCTCCATGAGGAGACAGAAAAGGCAGGATCAACCCCTGAGGAGCTGCATGTGCTTTGTGGATGGGAGAGCAGCCACTTGCTGCCATTTGCACCAGGCCGTTTGCTATGGTCTCAAAGGGTTGATTTTTACCACACGCCTCCTTTGGACACCGTCACCGGGCAGGAGCAAGAGGAAGGACTGAGATGACCTTGAGCAAAGGGACACCAGAAGAGGCAGATGCAGATAAAGAAATGGCCTCTCCTGGGGTGCACGTGTGAGCACACACACAGCCACTTGCCTGGGGTTTGCAAATCCAGACGGATTTATCCTGCCTCCAGGACTTTGGCCAAATAACATCTTGGCAGGAATTTCTTGGCCAGATGCAGAGACAGCTCTGGCCTTGGCAAGACCAAGGCTGAACCTTTCAGAGAGGCCAGGACCAAGAAGGTCTCCTATTGCCTTAGACTTCCAGTGGGATGCAGGTACCAGGGCTCCAGTCATCCCCGTGAACTGGCCAAGCATCCTCCTCCCCTGCAGCAGCATCCTCCTCCCCTGCAGCAGCCTGCTTATGGAGCTCCTGTGGCACCTCTTCAGTAGATCCCAGCCAGCGAGGAGAGCAGAGGGATTCTCCCAAGCTTGGGAATGCTGTGCTTCAGCTGGCTTCCACTGCATTTCCCAGTCGCTTTGTGTCAGTCACCTCTGTCCGTCACCCACCCAGTCACCCCTGTCACCAGATGAATCACAGCCACGCTGGATGCAGTCAGACCCCTGTCCCCCACCATCTTCTCCAGGAGCTCAGTGTCTGGCTCAGCATCTCAAGTTCCCTGTTCTCAAAATGTTTTGGGATCACACCATTACCAGCAGGGCCAAGACATGATCTCTTGGCGATGCTGGAGATTAACTCCAAGGCCTTGAGTTGGCAACAGAAAGAAGCAGAGGCTGCTTGGGGCTGTTTCCAACTGGGCCAGGCACGCAGCCGGCGGTGGAGGTAATCCCTCCCCAGGGGTGCTGCTGACCCTGCGCCCGCGGGGAAGGAGATCACTGTCAATCACAAAACAGTTATGAATGGACAAGCCTCACAAGCCCACAGAGCCAAGCCTGGCCCGTCGCTCCTGGGTGCTTCCCAGGGTATGAATGTTGCGTGAGGATGTTCCTCTATCCAGATGATGCTGTCCAATTCAGAGCTAGGACCAAACCCCGTGGGCCCACCCCTTCCCAGGGATTGAACCTGCCTCATCCCACTGCACTTGCACGATTTAACCCACCTCCCAGCTGAGGTTGCTTTGCTCCATCTTTCCGAGAGCCTTGGTTCCCTTCCTCTCCTCCTCCTGTCTCAGAGGAAAATGGTTCCCAAGGTGCTCAGAACAGTGAGGCCAGAAAACCAGGGCACTTCTCTGTCTCACCTAATTGTTGGTTACTGTCCCTCTCCCTTGGTGCCTAATTAAATAGAGCAGGAGGAAGGCCCAGGAGAAGCTGCTGAAGGCGCAGGAACACGTGTGCATGTTGCGGAGAGGCTGATGAGGGGCCTTATCCAGACAGGCTGCTTCAAATAACAACTGGAGGCAAGCGATGCCAGGGAAGAAGTGGAAGCAGAGACCAGACCTAGTGTCCAGACCTGGATGCAAGCATATGACGTGTACTTCACACATGCTTGCTCCTAAGTTATCTGCAAGGCAGCCATGAGGTTAACAAGAGCAGAGAAGAGGATTTGTCCTAGAGACAACACAGAAGGGATGAATGTGTCCAGAGCTGGTAGTCAGGCTCCCAGCTGGAGCATCACCTTGCTAGTCTCCCACCCCAAAGTTCAAGCCAACCATTTTGTATTGAACGTTCATCATGGCTAGCTGGAACCCAGTCCCAGGAGCACATGGGACATGACTGACTGTCTCCAAACTGATTTCCTGGCTGCCTCAGCCTCGTAATCCCTCAGAACCGTGGGTGGAGCTGGGTCTTGGCTTGAAGAGCCCTGAACAGACCTGAGTCCGACCCCCCATTGCTTTGAGAGGATTTCAAAGGACCCGTTTCAGCTTTGAACACTTGACTCAGATTTGCTGCAAGCCAGGCTTGTCCGGCCCAGCTGCCCAGAGAGGGGAGGAATCCCTCTCCATCAGGGCAATGACTGGGAAGCTCCAGTCCTTGGGAAGACGTCGCTGAAGGCAGAGGAAGAGCCAAGCTGGTATTACAGAGGAGTCTACCCCAAAAAATAATGCCAGCCCCTGCTTCTCTCTGGGTCACTGCATTCCCATGGCCAGATCAGCGCTGGTTTAGTTCCTGCTCTTGGCTGGATGAAGGTAAGTGGCTGGGCTGCCGAATTCACCCACAGTGTCTGGATGGAGGTGATGCTCGTGTGTGTGTGTGTGTCCCCATGTGCAGGCAGAGCCTTGTTGCCCCCACGCCTCAGTGCATGAGAGCAGCGAAGGCAGGAGCCTGGGCAGAGGCAGCACAGGGTGCTGGGACGCTGGCGCCCTGCCTGCGCTCACGCCTGCCTGCTTGCCAGCGAGCGTGGGACTGGCCGCCTCGCGCTTTTCCGTAGCCTTTGGCTCTCCTCCTGCCTCCTGCCAGTGACATCACGTGTGCCTTTCCTGATGACAGATAGTCCCCCCGATGTCACCAACAGTTGCGATGCTCTTAACACTTCTTGCTGAAGGTCCTGGGTGGGGTCAGGCCTTTCTGGCTCTGCATCTCCCTCCTGCAGCCAGTCTGGCCCCGCAGGGATTCTCCGATGGGCGGCGAAGCAAACTTGCCAGGACCCCATTTATTAAAAGAGGGGGCTTCGCACGAAAGCTGGAACAGCCACTAGCAGGAGCGTTTGCTTTGCCAGGATGCTCTAGACAGTTCCAGCCAATTTTTTCCTGTGCTTTCCCTCCCTTTCCTTCGTATTTGTGTTTGTTTTCTCCCTGTTGCCTGGGCTATTGTGGGAGGTTTATCTTCAGGAGAGGAAAGGCAGCTGGGTTTGGTGGCATCCCTCTCCTCCAGGCTCCAGCCTGTTTTGGGCCACACGTGGATGAGGATGAACTCAGTGTGCATTGCCTGGGCTGGGCAGTGACTTCCATCAGCCTCAGGAGAGTTTAAGCCGCGATGTGAGTCCTGGGAACGGACAGGGAATCCCAAAGCACCACATTGCCCTTCCCTGCCTGTATGCCTACCCAAGCAGAGCCCAGGACGCCTCAAACCATGGGTACCCACCTTGCCTTGTCCCACTTGTGCCAGTGCTGGCAGCCTGGAGACCTGCCATAGCCACTGAGGACGTTTTCAGATGCGCTTCTCAGCAGGTCTGGTTTCACACATGGGCACCACTCAGGGCTGTGTGGTTTTATATACATGGCCATCTCATTAAAGCCTGGGTTTTAACGTGTCTTGAGGGCGATGCTGTGCTGTGTCATCATTAGCACTGTCTGTCGGGGAGCTCCGAGCACTGCTAACACAGACAGTTCAGCTCTGGGGTTAATTCCTGTCCCCGAGAAGCCAGCCTGATCAAAATCCCTCTATGGTGTTACCTACCTGCAAAGCAGCAGCAGAAATCCAGAGTCGGGTCAGGATCCCTACAGGAAAAGGGGGAAAAAAAAAAAGAAATGAAAGAAACAGGCTGGATACAGCCTGGGTATGACATGGACTTATATTCCTTTCTGTAACCTCACTGATCTTCAAGGTGGGCTTGCCACACATGGGTCTGCCCCGGTCAGCAGCTGCAGGAGCCGTCTTGCCCTTAGTGTGGGTCCCTTGCAGCATGGGGATGAGCCCTGCTTTGGTAAGCAGTATAGGAGCTGCAGGGGAAGAGCAGTGGTGAGGGCTTCTGGGTCACTACTTTAAATTAAAATTTGGGTTTTTATGGTTGGCTGGTGCCAGCCTGGCTTCTGTGCCTCAGTTTTCTCCGCAGAAGATGCCAGTGGCTCAGACAGAGCTATCCACGAGTCTGACAGAAGATGCATGGAGTGGGGAAGAGGCCACAGCCTGCAATTCCATCTCCACTGGCATTGCTAGGGGGAATTCTTCATGATGACATTAGACAACAGCCACACAGCACGGTATCGAGAGAGGAGTCACTGAGTTAATTTGGCTGCCCAATTAACAACAAGGGGATTCATAACTGAAAGGCTCGTGGCTCTCCATCCCAGCATGTTGCTGCCCTGGGAGGTGAGCAGAGCTCAGCAGCAGAGCAAAAAGGATGGGTCAGGGGCCCAGTGAAGCATTTGCCCCCTGGCCCATGAATAGAGCCTCACACAAGCACTGTCACTGTAGAAACTCAAAGCAAACACAGGGCTTGTGATTGGCGTTCCCTGTGGTGCCTGCCCTGCCTGTGCCAGGACCCCTTTGCTTCCCTCGGGAGCCCTCCTCTTCCTGCAGCCATCCCCAGTGCATCCATCCTGCCTGAGCAGGGCCTTGGGGTTGCTCTGCCCTGCATGCACTGCATGTGTACACACGCAGGCAGATGTGTGTGCCTGTGCCTCCCAGCCATACGTGGACACCACTTTGTGCTTCCCCCGGAACGTGCCCAGTGCCAAGGGGTGATGCTTCACACGCAAGCCCCAGAAAGTACTAAAAGAAAACAGGTCATGAACACTTCAAACTCAAGCTGAAGCACAGTAGGACCAGAAACTTCCCCCATCAGGGTGGGGTTTTGCAAGGGTTTGGACACCATAAAAGACCCGTTTGTTTTTATCACCCCTGCTCTTCATTTCTGCACGGACACAGCTCAAGGTTCAGGGGACAAGAGGGGACTGCACTGACCCTGCTGCTGGGCTGAATACCCCAAAACTCTCTGGTGCATCCCTGGAGAGCCCAGGCTGGTGGCTGGTACTGGTGGGGACTGGATGTGCACTAGCCCCAGAGGTAGGTTAAAGCATGGAACGCAGCCTGGGAGGTCTGCAAGGGGCACAGCTCTACTCTACTGCAAGGGGCTCTGGGCTGGGGAAAGGGATGGCAGCAGGGGCCTGGGCTGTCCTGGACCCTCTCTGTGTAACATTTTCCCCGTGCCTCAGTTTCCCTCTCTGCAGCTGGGTCAAACACAAGCCCACAGCCCATGAAGCTGAACCTTGGCCAAACGTGGCTACTGAAAAGGTGTGAGACACCAGTACAAACGCAGCCCAGGACCATTCTCTGCCCCTCTGTGCCAGGCAGGACTGTCCTGCCATCCCAAAAGCTACATGTGCTCCAGCCAGCCCCAAAACACCCCCCTCCTGCCTGGTGCCCTTCGCAGCAGCTCTGGCCGGGTCAGAGGCACCTTCCCACAGGCGATGCGTGCTGACCAGGATCGCTCTGTCCCCCTGTCCCCCGTCCCCCNTGGCAGCTCGCAGGGCTCCTGCTCGCCCGCAGCCCCGAGGAGCCGGCAGGACGGGGACCGGGAAGGGGACGATTCCGGGATGGGGACAGAGACGGGAGCAGGACAGCGACGGGATCGGGATGGGAACGGGACCGGAACGGGGATGGGGACGGGGACCAGGATGGGGGCTAGCATCCTGGGCAAAAGGGCTGGATTATTCGGTACAAGCATACCCCCTGCCGACGAGCTGGAAAAGCACAGCTCCCAAGACAGCTCCCCCCCTTCCCTTCTCCCTCCACCCCAAAACAACAACACAAACACGGGGATAAAACCGAGGAGGGACACGACAGCCCCGTGGCGCAGACCCCCCGGCTGAAGAGAGGCCGGACACAGGCCGGGGGCCGGGGCCGGGCGTCGCCGCCGCCACGCGTGAGCCCCCGCCCATCCCCGCCTCGCCAGGCCCGGCCTTAGCAAGTTTTTTCCACAGGAGGTTTGCGGCTTCCAGCCTTTTCCGGCTCCTCCGCGCAATACGCAGGGCCCCTGCGACCCCTCCCCAACCCCAGCCCCGCGAGCAGGGAGGGGTGCCCGCGGTGCCCTGCCTGGGGCATCCCCGGGGGTGGTTTTTCCGGTGCTTGGGGTTGGTTCGCACTTTCCCCTCGGGTGTTTGCCTTTGGGTTCCTTTCTCTTTTTCTTTTTTTTGTTAAATTCTTCTCGCCCCCATCCCGCTATTGCCCCCCACACACCCCCCACCCCCGGCGCGGAGGGGGGGCCGCCGGTATCGCTGCCCCGGCCCGACCAATCAGGGCCCTGTGGGGTTGGGGGAATCGGGCCGCGGGCTTTAAAAGCGGAGCCCTTTGTGCACCGGAGCCCGGCGGGGCCCTGTACCGGCAGCCGGTGGGGCCGGGAGGAGCCGCAGCCGCCGCCGGGAGGAGCCCTGGACCGCGCCGCACCGGCGGCCCCCGGACCCCGGCCTCCCCCCNGGGTGGTTGTTTGGGGTTATTTGTTCTCTAGTTGCCTTGTTTCCTTCCTCCTTTGCACCTGCAGCTTGCTGTGGTGGGGTCTGCCGGGTGTGCTGTGCTGGGGTGCAGGGGCTGAGCGGGCTGGGGTGATGGAGGCTGCTGGGGCAAGTGATGGGGGCAGCTTGGTGCTGCTAGCTGGTTGTGGGGATGGGGGTGAGTGTAGAGCTGCTCCCTGGGGTCTGTGTGTTACTGTAGGGTTGCTTGAGGAGGTGGGATCAGCCCATCTCAGCCTCTTCCTAGGTACCAGTGTTGGAGGGGCTGAAACCTGGCCCAGCGTGTCCCTGCAGCTGCCTTGTCACCAGGTACTGTGCCCTGTGTGGTGGCCCTGGGTGCTGGCAGCAGCCTTGCTCTGTCCCCTGCTGCAGTGGGACCTCTTTACATCCCTCTGGGTCACACAGAACATGCCTTTATTTTGGCCAAAGCCCTGCTCCATCCCGTAGCTGTGCTTTGTCCTAGAAAGCAGAAGAGCTCTGTGCTGGGCTGAGTGAGAGCACTGGGGCACTGGATCCAGCCTGTGTCACTTCCTTCCATGTCCCTGATTGCTGGGCTGCAAGGGGACATGCTGGTGGCCCAGGCTGGAGCTGGGATACAGGAGAGAGGATGGATTTGTGGGGACTAGCACATCCCACCTGGGTGTGCTTATGGCTCCTGAAGCAGCCCCCATCCTGGTGTGTGGGGGAAGCAGCAAGCTTGGCTAGGGAGCACGAGAGACCGCAACCTGTGCAATGTGAGAAGTCACCCAGTGAACTGTGGTGAACTTGAATCCCATGGCAGTACTTCTGTGGCAAAGCCACCTACCTTGTGTGAGTAGGGGACTGAGGAGACCTCTGTCACACCTCCCCTCATCCCTTTATCTTACAGGGATGAGACCACCCTGACTTCTGGCAGGAATGTGGCTGAGCACCCACACAGCTCAGTGCATCCCAGTGGGGTTTGTAGTTTCCCTTGTTGCACTTAGGATGGGGATGAGCTTTGGCTGGGAACCAAGGGCAGGAGCTTGCAAGCCCCCATGTGCAGGCAGCTGTTGATGTTGCTGTTTCCATGAGCAAGAGCTGGGGCTGACTGCAGGAGCCTGTGGGAGCTGGGATGGGGGGGAGGGCCTGGTGGCCCCAACGAGCAGCTTGGGGGCTGCTACACAACTCAAGAGGAGCCAGGAAGCTGGTTGAAGGGCTGCTGAGGGCAGAAAAATTAGTCTGAATTCCCCTTCTTGCTTCTGAGCTACTGGGCCAATTTCCCCGTTGCCCAAGATGCTGTGGTGGTGCCTGCAGAGAGCTGTGGCTGGGCTCCCTCCAGCATGGCATAGCTCTTATGCTTGGGTGCTGGCTGGTTCTTATCCCTGCAGCTGGGTCCCCCTGCTCCCAGAGTTGGTCCACAGGTACAGCGTTGCCTTGAGGTTTCCATGCTGCCCCTAGGACTGCTGCACCCATGGCCAGGAGCTACAGCTGTTCTGGGAGCCATGTGGGGTGGTGACTGGCTAGGAGGGCTGGGGGAGCAGCGAGGGCACCTTTACCATGGGTAGTGGCTGGAGAGAGAAGCTCTTTGGGACCAGAGGCTGGAAAAGGGGCACTGGTGGCTGTAAGCATGAAATATCCAAGGGTTTGGCCCTGGTATGGTCTCCTGAAAGTCCCCCTGGTTCTTTCCTTGTGACCTGTTCCTGGGGGTCAGAATGGGTTTGGAGAGGCTCCCCTCCCCCAGGAGGGCAGGAGCTGCCCCCCTTCTGATCTGTTCCATGATGGCCATCTTGCACTGTGTCCTTTGTCACAGCCCACTTGGCAAGAGCAGGAGATGATGTCCTTGCCTGCCCAGGCTTGCCAGAGAAACCCCACTGCTCTGCACATCCCCATGTGCCATCCCAGCAGCACTACCCTGCTGGCCCAAGTAATGGGCACACTGGTTTTCCCCTGGGAATTGGATATTGGGGATGTTGTGGCTCCATGGGGTGTCCCTGCTGGATGCAGCTGCCTCCCCTCAGATACAAAAGGCATCACTCTGCCTGCCGTAAAGGAGGAAGCATGTGTAAACAAGAGTGGCCAGCACCCACAACAGCACACCCAGGCTTCTACCACTTCCTTACCCATGGGAGGGACATGGTGGCTGGTGCAGAATGACTGCCACCACCAAGCATGCTACCCTGGTGTGGCCAGCTTGGCAGCATCTGAACCCCCTGCAGAGCAAGCCTTGCATGCAGGGACAGAGCCCAGACCTCAGAGCAGCCCCTGGTATGCTGGAAAGGGACAAGCCTGCCTGGGGAAGAAAACTAATTCACAGCAGCTAAAGGTCCCATCCCTGCCCAATCTGCCCCAGTGCTTGCTGGAAGCACCCTGGCACATGCAAAACACCATTGGGTATGTGTCCTTGAGGCAGGGAAGATGGGCATCCCACTAGGATGGGGTGCACACAGCTGTTCATCACAGGAGGAATGTGTTTTGATGGTCCTGAAGGCATCTTTGGGTGACAGAGGTTGGGTACTGCATGGTCCCATGGCACTATTGCACTGGGGTGACCATTTTACTGCCATGAAGTGGGGTGTGTAGGATGAACCCTGTGCTGCTTTCTAAGCTCTGGCTGTTTGCCCTGTACCCTCCTTCCCATGCTGCAGGGAGGCAGAGTGCAGCTGAAAATAAACCCACCGGGTGCTTCCCCCTCTTCCTGCCTGTTTGCTTCCTCCCCTCCTGGCCTTGCTCTTCAGCATGGCTTCCTAAGCAAACAAAGGTCTTGCTGTCACCCTTTGCCTATGCACACACACATGTGTGTGGCTGGCGCCCTTCTAATAAACTTTGACCACGTTTCCATCCAGGTTGACAGAGGGGTGGTAATCTGCAAACATGCCTGGGTCAGTGGGGCCAGCGAAAATGAGCAGCTGGGGGAGGGAGAGACTCTTTCTGTTTTGCACAGACGTGGGCTGATCTGCAGCTCAACCACTTATTAGACAGGGGAGAAGCCACACGTGGGTCACCCAGCACATTCCACCTGCAGGAAGGGCTTTGATCTGGGTTTGCACCTGAGGCAGGCTCTTGTGGGTGCTCCCTGGGGACTGATGATGGCATGAGTGCCGGCCTGCTCACCTGGGCTGAGCCCTGACAGACTCATTCCACAGTGGGAAGGGAACTGGGATGCTGGATATGGGTGTAAAAAAGATGGGGTTTATCTGAGTGGCATCTGCTGGTATGTAAACCCAATGGTTTTCTTCTGTGCTGGATAGGAATGCGTCCTTCCTCATGCCCCAGCCACCGCCTATGCCCTCCCTGCACGCACCAAGAGCCTGTCCTCTCCCTACGTCTCCTCGGATGTGTTTTAGGTGCTGGCAGGGCAGGAGTGCTGGGGTTGTGCCCATGCCCAACTGGATGTAGAATATTCCTACCTTGAACTCTGGTGATGAGGTGCGGGCTCTGCCCCCGAGCTGCAGCCTGACTCCTGACCCCCTGGCAGCCCTGACCTGCACCCACCCAGCCCAGAGATGCTGCTGGGGGCAAGCTGAGCTCCACCAACCCAGGGGCAGCAGCCTACTGCCAAAAGCACTCGTTCTGCAGCTCTCCACTCCATCCTCCCCCTGAAAAAGCCCAAACTGCCCAAAGCCCACTTCAAAATCCACCTGGTGGGTAGAGCAGGGGGGGTTGCAGTGACTTACTGCTCTAGTTTTCCAGAAACTTCCACTCCAGACTTGGCATTACTGCAGTGTTTCTGCACTGTCTCAGCAGCGGGTGCCAGTGACTTCAGCTGGGCTGAGCTCGGGGCAGCGCTGGAGCTGCCTTGTGGGCTGATGGCAAGGAGCGGGTCACTTGCAGCAGGCCGTGCTTCCTTTGCCCCATGCAGTCTTAAATTATTAAAACACCGGGTGCGAGGAGACATGGCAGCTATGTGCCCCCAGCCCCCCCCAAAGCCCCCCATGCCATGCTGCAGGCAGCAGGCCCGCGCCTGCCTCTGCTGCATGGCTGCCACGTGCGCTGCCTGCAGCTCGGCGGGCGGCAGCTGCCCGGTGAGAGCCGGCCGTCCCTCCGCCCTGCCCTGCCATTGCCCGGGCCCCAAATGGGGTTTTATTGCATCCTGTTTTGCAAAGGCGGCGGGGCCGTGCCCATCGCGGGGCTCCAGCGGGTCGTGTCCCCCCCCCAGCCATGCAGGAAGGCACTGAGCCGGGGCGGGAGGGGAGGCTGGGGCCGGAGGGGAGCCCGTGGCTCTGCCAGCTTTGGCTGCTGGCTGTTCACGCTGCTTTTTGGGGTGTTTTTTTGTGCTCAGTATCACCAGGAGGTGGTTTATTCCCAGGAAGGAAGCGGTGTAAAAGCATGCTGTTAAAAGTGGCTCCAGCGGCCTTTGCAGCAGGAAGCCTGAGGGCCTTGCCACGCACTCGCCTGAAATTAGGGATGCAGAGGAGTGGCCTTTGAGCCCTGCGGGACTGCCCCAGTGTCCCCCATTGCTTCCCTGCCCGCTCACCCCAGCTGGGGGGGTCCCCTGGATGGAGCATGGGGTGTCTCTGTGCCCCCCTGCTGCATGGAAACAAGAGGGGGTAGATTGAGTTATCTCTGCCAGGGGGGGCTGAAGGCGGGCGCTGCTCTGGCACCCAGCCCGGTGGCAATTACTCCAGCAGCATGGTGTGCAGGGATGATGCCATGCTGCAGGAATGGTGGGGTGCCTCGCCTCTGCTCCTGGAGCCGCCAGGCTGGGATGGGGCTCATCCAGCTGTGCCCCACATCCAGTTCTCTCCCAGCCCTTGTGGGAAGTCCCAAATCTTCCCAGCTGTGACCCCTCAGCCTGGTGCCGCCCTGGATGTTTTCCTGCCTGGCTGCAAATGGGCTGCTTCTGTCTTAAGGTAAATGGGCACATGGGGTGCCCCCCCATGGGGACATTCCCCATGATGTCCTGGTTCCTGTCATGCTTTGGGCTCCCAAGTGGGATTTGGGCTCTCATTTTGACAGTACATGGCATGTTTCTGATCTTTGTGGTTGCTGAGGGAAGCCTGAAAATAGACCTGAAGGGGAAAAGGAAAGGAACCCCTTGGGCTGGTGCTTTCTCTCAGGGGGTCTGAAGACAGCTTTGGTGGTGGGACCTGGAGCAGCACATCCCAGACTCTCCTCAACCAGAATTCACTTCTCTTTCCCGAACTGTAACACTTATTTCTCTCTGGAAAACACCCTTGCTGCCTTTATCACCCTTGGCCCTGCTGTGCACCCAGGTGGCAGGATGTGGTCTCTGCCCCACTTCAACCGCCACTTCTTCCCACCACCCTTCCTCTGTCCCTGCTCAGCACTGATACCCTGGGCTCCCAGTTGCACTGGTGGATGCTGGAATTGTGTCTCTTGTCCCACATCCCTTCCTTGCAGCCCAGGGTGCTAGCTCAGGTTCCCAAGGCCGGGAGTGCTCACACTTCAACTCCCTCCATCCACAGGCACCCACTCCTCGGTTCTCTACCCAGCCTTGGCAAAGGGTCAGGGTTTGCTGCTGCTCTGCACCAGAGAAGGGACCCAAAACCTCAGTGCTTGTCTAGCACTTACGACTGACCCCCCAAAGGGTATTTCTCTTCTTGCAGACTGCATTAGCTCTGCTTCCTATGCCTGACACCCACTCCACCCCAAGATCTCAGCAGGGGGACAGCCACCCAACACCCAGCCGGCTGTGGCAGGCAGGGAGCCCCCACCCATGCCTGTGCGACCTTGTTTGGGGCCCGATGGTTATTAATCTGAGCTCAACAGACGATTCCTCTCACTGAACAGGCCAGCTGGTACTTGAGGGGTGGGAGGGGAATGAGGGTAAGGGAAGAGGGAGCAGCTCCTGACCAGATCCAAGCCTCAGTGAGATGTGGGGAGAGCTGAACTCCACATTGCCGCAGGCAGATCACAGGAGAGCAGCGGGGGGGGGCAGGGGAAGGTAGCCTTGGTCCCCAGGGCCATTGGTCATCTGTGCGCTGGGGCATGTGGCTCTCATCCAGTCCCAGCCCTGTCTGCAGGAGGCTGGCAGCGTCCTCCCAGACACATCCTGCCAGTGCAGGGCACAGGCAGGCCAGCGAGTTCATTGCAATGCTGAACTCCTTCCCAGGGTGGGGGTGGAGAAGGGAGCTGAATATTTAATGCCTGCAAAGTGCCTTGATGCTGGTGGGTAGAAGGCACCAGGGAGGGGATGGGAGGTGTGAGCAGAGTACTGCTCACGGCTGGTGGCTTATGTAAGGAAACGGTCAGTGCACCCAGTGTGTCCTCTGCCCTGGCTGCCTGGCCCCCCTGCTGATGAAGGTGTGGATCACTTGGCACCCAGCAAGAGGACTGTGGGGCAGAGAAGGGGGAGGCACAACAGCAGCTGGGCACTCGTACACAGAAGTCATACAGCCTCTGGGGCTGAGATGGCACTGGGCTCCAACCCCAAACCATTCACAGGTGAGCTGTGCCCCACACAGCTGCTCGACCTGATTCCCCCTTGGGGGGCTGTGAGGAGGCTCTGCAGGCGTGGGGGAGAGTAGGGGGGAGGTGTTTTGGTTGCATCCAGTTTTAAAGTTGGATGTTGCAGACGCCAAGGAGAGCTGGAAGAGCTCCTGTGCGGTGGGAGGCACAGGAGACGGCACCGTCATTGCCAGGGCAAGATAAACCTGAACGGGGAAACGGGATCAAAAGCGGATGGAAGACAAGCGACGGAGCCGGGACCAGCGTCTGCAGCAGCGTTCCGGGGGCAGGATGAAGCCCCCGGGGGCAGGATGAGGCCCCCACAGGCAGGTCCCCGGGCCGTGGCGGGGAGAACCAGGCAAGGGCTGGGAGCAGCATCCCCGCCGGCTCCCGCATTCCCCAGCCTCGCACGCCCTCCANNNNCGCTCCCCCGCTTCCCCTCCCCGGCAGCGGCTGGGCCCCGCCGCCGGCCTGGCCCCGCCACCCCCCGCCCCAGCGGGCACCGGAGGGCGGAAGAGGGCAGCGGAGACCCCGACCCCACCTCCCCTCCGTTCCTGGTGCCGTTTTAAAGCACGCCGGGATCGCGCGGTCCCTCCCGGCACCCGGAGGGGATGGCTGTCGGGGAGACGCTGCGCCTC
>VZTU01008245.1:52303-84765 GCA_013400835.1 Zapornia atra
GGGGGGGGGGCTTTCCTCCGCTGCGCTGGGGGTGGTGGGCCCGCAGGGATGCCTGCTCTCTGCCCCTTTTCCCTGGGGACCTGTCCTACCCCTCTGCCTTGCCAGCCCTGAAGCTGCCCGCCACCCCAGTGCTGCTGGTGTTCCCGCTGGCCACGAAGCCAAGAAGCCACGGGGATTAGCAGCTTCCTGTGGCAGGGGATTTAGCCAAAGCTACTTAGAGCCGAGCATGGTGAGCAGTGGTTGGACAGAGGGAGACCGGGAAAGCCGGGATGTGTGGCCTAAGGATGCTGAGTGGGAAAGGAGTTGCCTGAGGTTAATAGCTCAGCGTCTCTCCGTGATACCCTGGGGTTGGCCAAACTGCGTGTCTCGCAGTGTCTTCCTCTGCTCCAGCAAGCCTCCAGCCTCTGTGCCATTTCCAAAACCTTCTGGAGACCTTTGAGCCAGTTCTCCATCCCGCACAGGCAGGACGGAGGGTGGGAGGGACAGGGAAAGGGCAGACCCTGCTTGCAGCGTGCTGCCAACCGGGATGTAGGGCAAGAGCCGGCAGATGGAGGCGGGCAGACGGAGAAGCGCGAGGCTGCGCCCAGGCGCTGCTCGCTGTGACGGGATCTTGGCTCGCTGCTGGTGAAACAGCTGCTGGGCTTGTTGGAGCTAGGGGGGGGGGCTGTGGGGCTCCTAGGGGAGGAAGGGGATGGGAACAGGGAGCCTGGGGCTGTGGGGCTCCTGGGGGAGGAAGGGGATGGGAATAGGGAGCCTGGGTGACTTCTGAGAGGGCATGGAAAGGCTGGTCTGCTAAAATCACGGCGATGAGAGGTCTGGCCGGAGCTGTGGCTGAGGGATGGAGCAGGAGGTGGAGGGGGCTCTCAGCCCTGTCCGGGGCACATGCCTGTCCTGATGATGACACAGGTAGTGCTGCATGCATCGCTGCTGTGTTGGACCCCCTGGACCACTGCAGAGACCAACAAGGAACCCACCCGCCAAACCTACACAAACTGCAGCAGGCGAAGCTGTGAGGGGCAAACAGCTCCCACCCTCCCAAAGCACATGGACGAAAGGGGAGATCCTTCAGAGGGACCCCGAAACTGCTTGGCTCTATGCTCCCTGAAGTCCCTTCTGGAAGCCTCATTCTCTACTAATGCACATTGCCTGATGGGAAATCTGGCTGCAGCATGGGGAGAGGAAGGACGCCATATCCCTTGGGAAGGGTTTGGCAGGTGGAGGAGTGGGGCGGATCCTGGCCTGCAGCCATCAGTCCTGGGGCAGAGGGCTGCGCTGGGGATGGAGGAAAGCCTGCTGAGGGGGTTGGGCTCTAATTGTGCTGGTGCTGAGCCCATGCAGGACCAGCTGGGCCCCCTTGCATAGCACAGACCTTACACTCCCAAGTCCTTCCTGGTGGCCTCCAGAGTGGCCCCTTCTCTCCCACGCTACCACAGGACAGGACAGGATGGTCAAAACTGGAGCAACAAACCCTGGTTGCCACTGAGTGGGCCCTCCCTGCCCTGCCAGCTACTTGGGGACGAGGCAAGATCTGTCCCTCTGGCCCCTACTCCCTTGCTTCTGCCTCCCCCACCCACTGCCTCCTTCCTTCCCAGGGGAGGGGGCTCTGCTTTGTCTGGTAGGGTGGAGAGGTGGGAGGCTCTGCTTACTGTGGGGAGGTGAGTGCCAGGCAGGGTGGCTCTGTGCACACCTGAGCCAGGTGAGGTTTGTAGAAAGACGTGACAGCAGATGAGACCAGGGGATGGAGCAGAGAAACAAGGACCTCCCTTAGAGGTCCCATAGACACCTCCCTCCTGTTTCATATGTAGAGCAAAAGCAGGAGCATCTGAAGCTGGAGGGATACTGAGAGGAGCTGCTGGCAGGGCGCTGGGTCACACAGCCCTGAGGCCTGGGGATAAGGTCCTGCCATGCCACCCCGTCTGGGGACACCAGTCCGGGTCTGGTGCCATCGTGTGGACACATGACACTTCCACAAAACCCTCATCCCCGTCCCTGCGCTCCACAGCCTGCTCCGGCCAGAGGGACGGCGCTTGGCAGCGCTGCTTTCCCAGACTGTCCCGAACACCAAGGGGGCTTATTTCCCCTCCCATGTCCCCCCAGAACTTGCCCACTTCCTGCCTTCCCCCTCAGCCGCCGGTGCTCTCCCTTCCCTCCTCAGCCCATCACCCCCGCTGCCGTACCTCACTTGCTCTGGCCACCCCCACACAGTGACTGCACTAAGGAGATCTGGCCAGGACCCTCCCAAGTCCTCTGGCCAAGGGAAAGGGCGACAATAAATAACCACAAGTGGCCAGACATGTCAGGATGTGGTGGGGCTGGGGAGGGATCTGCTCCCCCCCATCTCCCCAGCCCTGAGAGAGGTTCTATTCTGCACGCCAACCTTCCCCCCTGCCATTTCACACCTCTTCTCCCCTGTTTCGTGTCTCTTCTCTCCCTTTTCCACCAAACCTTCACACACGCCACCACAGACAAGCCCAGACCGGCTCCAGGCCCCCGCTTTGCCCAGGGGTCACCATGCCAGCATGTCCCTAGCGTGCCCCAGCACCGGCTGCATCCCTGCCCTGTCATCTGGGCACCCAGGTCCCTGAGGGCTGCAACTGAGGAGGGGGGAACAGGGCGACCCACCTCCCCCTCCCAGCCCACCACGGCGGTGCAGCGGGGATGCGGGCAAATGCCTGCCCTGCCCCGGAGCCTTCCACCAGTGGGGACCCCCCATGGTGGCCCGTGTCCGTGGGACACCTCGAAAGTCCCGCGTGCTCCCACCAGAGGGAGCCAGAATGCCACGAATCGTGGGCTCGGCACGGTCACGGCCGCCCATCATGGTGGCGTCGGGGCGCTAGGCCATACCACAGCCCTGGGAAGCCAAACGAGGACTGTCACCCCTCCACGTGGCTTGCAAAGCCAACCTGTCAGCAAACCCCCTTCCAGCTGCCACACACCCCAGAGGAAAACCCCTGTGTCTGTCCCTCCATGGGCTGGCAGGGGAGGGGCCTCACAGACTCTGTCCCAGGCTGCCATACCCCACTGCCAGCACTCCCCCCCCTTCCCCGAGTCCAGCTGCCCCTGTGGTGAATTTGAGGCTGGCTGTGCCTGGAAAACCCACTAGAGCAACAAAGAGGGGGTCCCCCACCATGGGGTGACCCCAAATCGCTCTCTGGCCAGTGGGTTTCTCCCATTTCAAATCATCACCCAGCATCGTGCCCGAACCCAGAGCCAGGGAGAAGAAACTCTGCTCTGATCCCTTTCTAGTGGGCATAATTAGCTTCAATCAGCGCAGACACACAGCACCAGACAGGGAGGGTCTGAAGGGGTGCTCCTGGCCTTGCACCAGCAGCTCTTCCCCGGGTTTGGGTAGCCTTGGCCGCGTTGTTGGTGAGAAAAGGGAGTGGGATGGAAATAAACTGCCAGATGGGGACAGGAGGTGGGCGGAGGGAGAATGGGAGGAGGACTGTCGCAGGCGGCGTTGCACGGTGCCAGAGGAAAATCTCTCCCGTTTGCCCAGCATTTGCTGGTTTATTTAAAGCTGCCATTAGCGACAGCCACATGGGGTGGGATTCACACCAGCCCCGAGTGCATGAGGTGCCGGGCTTGGGCCATGTGTTTCATCCACCAAAGTCCTCTCCATATCTCCGTGTGCCACTGGGGGCTCTCTGCAGCAGCCGGGAGACCTGGGGGTCCCAGTCTCTTTCCTGAGCATGGGGGATATTTTGGCACATCAAAGGCTGGGGCTGAGGGCGAGGGGCTGTCACGGTGTCAGCAAGAAGGAGAGAGGCCGTGGGCCAGGGAAAAGCATGGAGTAAATGGGAGCTGGGTCAAATCCAGGCAGGCAGTGCCAGGCTGCAGCTCAGCGCTGCTGCCAGAGCAGCCTGGCATGGCTGGGGAGAGGGAATCCCAGCCAGCTCTGGTGTGTAATCCTGTGTTCCCAGTGGAGTGGTTGGAAATGTCCAGCTGCTGGGGACACCGGGGCTCAGGAAGCCAACAGAGGACAAGATGCCTCTGGGAAGCCCCCCAGCCTGCCCGGAAGCCCCATCCAAGAGTTGCAGGGCCAGGAGGAGGGAAACCCTTTTATGCGGCCCAAACCCTTCTCACCAGTCCCAGAGATGTGGGAAGCAGGGTGTGCATGAGCCAAATCTTGAGTTGGGCCAGCTGGGATGCTGGAAGATGCCTACCTGCCTGGAAAACATCTCAAGGAAGGAAAAGGAAGGAAACAAGGATTTTATTGGAACTGCAGCAGCAGATGGGGACAGAGGGGGAAACTGAGGCACAGGAGAGTGGACTGATTGGATGGGGTGGGACAGGGCAGTTGAAACATGTGGATACATAATTGTCCCCAACCCTTTCCTCTAGAGCTGCTGGTGGCTGGTGAGTAGAGGGTTAACCCATCCCATCCCTTTGCCCAGATGCTGCCCAGCCCGACCCAGGTGCAGGTGCTTCTCAGGGCTATAAAAGGGCTGAGGGGGAAGCTGCCTCTCTGGGTGTGTGTGGAGGAAGGGTTAATGGGGTAGAGGGGGTTGCTATTGCCCCCAGGCTTGGAAAGGAGGTGGCAGCAGGGTTGTGCTAGAGCCTGGGCAGGGTTGAGGATGTGTGCAGTCAGCCCAGAGCCTGTTCCCCAGTTTGGGAGCATGCTGTACTGGGAGTTTTCCTGTGGTGAGGTTCTGCCAGCCTGATGGTTTTCACCCACTGACATCCATCCTGCTGGAGAGAGGAACTAGACTGGTTGGATCTGCTGTGCTTGAGATGTGTGTTGGGTGTTATCTGTCCTCAGTGCCTGCAGGTGGGATGTTTAATTATTCATTCTGGCTTCTCTGCATGTGGAAATCAGGCTGAGAGTCTCTCAGCTCTATCCTTCCACTTAGAATTATCATCCTGAATCTTCTGTCCCCTGGGTGCCCCCAAGGCCTCAGCTAATGGCAGGGTGCCTTTGGTGTCTTGCTGTGATCCCCAGGGTGAGTGTCATTGGGACCTGCCACCCTGCATGTCTGCTGAACCTGTGAGTGCCCATGTCCCCACCATTGATGTCACACCATAATTAAGCTGATGTGACCAGTGATTTCTCTTTTAGCCCCTCCTGTGCTGTGCTGAGTGGGCAGCTTTGCCAGCACCTCTGGGTACCGTTGTGAGGTGTGTCATGGTGATGACAGGGTACAGGTTGGATCTTCTACCTGATCCCTGTCCTATGTGAGCACAGTGACAGAGGGGATGGGGGCATTGCAGAGGCAGGGAGAAGGAGATGTGGTGGGGTTGTAGCTTTGGGCTGAGAGAGGGGTGTTTCAGCATTGATGGGTTTGGTGGGGCAGGCAAGATATGGAGAGAGGAGCTGGCCAGAGGCAGTTTCCTATCACGGGGACAATCTGCTCTTCTGAGATAGGGTGAGATGTCACCCTTGGAGGCTGTTGACAGAGGCAGTCCCCACCTGCATGTGGGTCTCTGTGACCTGGAGGGAGTATGGTGATGCTGATAGCCCTTGGACAAGCAGGTGAGCCCCCTGCAAACCCAAGCCACAGTGTTTCTCCTATTTTTGCTTCTCGCCCGTCCCAGATCACCTGGATGCTCTGTTCTCCTTGGCCTCTGCAATGGTCCCTTCTCCCTGAACCAAGGCAGCAGTCGGGCAGGCTTCACAAGGAGCAGTGAGCCCACCCTGGAGCTCCCCTTGTCTCCAGCTCTGGTTTGCTGGCAGAAAAGCACTGCATGTTTCTGAAGGGGCTGGGGCTGCAGTTGTCCCCGGAGGAGCTGCCGTCTGCTGCCTGTACTCAGAGATTCATCCTGCCAGCTCCCCAATTTGCTAGATTTCCTCTCAGCAGGCAGGAGTAGTTCAGGCTGTTTGCTCACATTTTTAAATGGTTTTTTTCCCTCCTGAGGCTCAGGCCACTTTCATTCATGCTGGAGTTGCTGTGTTGGCATCTCTAAGAGCTCGTGGTGTGCCCTGAGCTCTGACTCTCTCTAGCTGGAGCACTAACTTGCTGCTGGAAGAAGAATTAAAGCACATGTACACATCCTGCTTTTGAGTTGACTTTATCTTTCAGGTGCAGAACAAGCTGGGAAAACCCATCCCTAAAGTTTATCAGTGCTTGGAACCCGAGCTTAGAGTAAAAACCTGTCCTGGCACGTGGAGCAGAGCCTGGTACTTTTGGCAGGGAGAGCATCCTGTCCGTGCCTGGCAGTCAGAATCTGTGGCTGTGCAAAGAGGTTCAAGCACAGTGTGTGGGACAGGAGGGTCTGTATGAGGACTGGCAGCAGCACCGTTGGTATCAGATGGGTAGGGAGGTGCTGGGGCCCCCCCGGGCACCCTGAGCCCAGATCTGCTGGGAGATCCCCCCTGCTGCTGTCAGCACCAGGGTCCATACTTGGTTGAAATGCTGTGTCTAGGACTGCTGTGGTGTTTCAGGTGACAGTGTGACCCTCTCCAATGCCACCCTGCCCCTCCACCTGCCCCATGCATCTTTTCCTGAGCCGTGGGAGAGGATGCTGCAGATGTGGGGAAGGGTCTGGGCTCTTCTGCCCAAAACCACCCTCTTACCCCCAGCTCTTTTTTTTTATACTCCCACTCTCCCCTGCTGCCAGTGCTCATGCTGTAAAGGCACAGAGTGCAGTGTCAGTGCAGTGTCATTAATGTCATGATTAAATCAGTGTCTGGGGGTGACACCACGATGAACAAGGCACTTGCAGCAGATGCTGTCCTTGCCACCCATGTGGCCCTGTCCCCCAGCCCTTGCCCCATGCTGGAACTGGGAGATGCTCGTTAGCAAATGACCTTTGGGCCAGTTCCCTTGTTCCAACCTACATCTCATATCCATGATTGTCTTGTGTTGGGATAATGCTCTTGTAGCTGTTGTTCACTTTTTCTTAATGGATGGAGGGTTTGATCTTGGAGTGAGTGACTAGGTGGCAAATGGGATCCCATCACAGAAGTTATCTCCTTGCCCAGTATTCTTCACAAACAGTTCTGCATCACCTGAGCAGCTGTCTCTCCTGCCAGCTGAAGGCTTGTGAATCAGGTGCTGAGAGCAGTGCACAGGCAGGGAATGAAAATCTGCTGTGGGCATCACAAGGTGGGAGAGGGAATGAAAGTCCTGGCAATCAATCCTGGGAGACCTGGTGGGGAACTTAAATCAACCTGTGGATGTGAGTTGGCTCTAAACCACGGGTTGGGGGAGAGGCCTTCCCCATACTGTGTCATGCAGCTATCTATTTTTGATAACTCATGAAGGAGGAGCCTTGGGGGGAAAAAAATGGGCCTGCAAAGTGACTTCTGGATGCTTGGGAAGATGCTCTGTATCCATGCTTCTTTTATATATACTTCAGAGAGGGTCTTGCTGTAGCTGAGGTGATCCCAAGCTAACTATGGGTTGTCCAGGGTATTTTCAGCTGGTGATGTGCTCCTTTAGGTGTCCCCTGACTTGCCCTTGCTCAGCAATGTGGCCAGGGTGGGTTTGGCCAGGAGCAGAGGCCCTCTCAGGATGCCACAGCCTTTGTGAGAGGATTTCAGCCAGAAGAAGGGATTTCCATTGCAGCTTCTTAGCTGGCCCTGGGGCCCACAGAGTGATCTACCCCTGGGACCATCTATGAGCTGCCTCTCATCTTCCCCAAGCTGGGATTTTCCAGGTTAAGGAGAACTTGGTGGTAGCCATGCCCTGAGCAAGGAGTTAGGGCACACGAGACACCCCTTCTTGCAGCTGTGCCTCTCCTCTCACTTCTGTGAAGCCAGGAACTGCTCAGCCACCTCTGCTGACCCTGCATGGAGCCACGGGGCAGTGTCTGACCAGAGGTGGTGAGAGGGAGGCAGGAAAATGGTGTGTTATTGGCAAATCCCTGGCTGACAGGCGCAGCTGCGGCTCGGCGAGAAATAGCCTGATGCTTTCTGTGGTCCTGGGTGATTCATCCCAGCCTGGGTGGAAAAACATGGTCTTTAGTTTCATGCTGGATGAGGGGATGCAGTGCTGGGGCTCTGGGGCTTCTCATCAGGATGCCCTGGCTGCAGCCAGCCTTTTTCCTTCTCTGCTGCGGGGTGGGGGGCATGGCTGGGAGAGCACCCCTGGGCACCTTGGCCTGACGGGGACCTGAGAAACCCAGTGCTCCTGCCAGGTGAGAAAGTGCTTTTTGTCTGTGCTAGTCCTGATTAGCAAAATTATGGTTGCTATGGAGCCTGAACACCTGCTTGGAGAGTGCCTGCCTTCCCTGTCCCCCTGGTAGACCTGGGGGATGCATGCTGTGGAGCACAGGCCAATTTTGCTGTTCCTTAGAAAGCTGATTGATTTTATCCCAGTGAATATGGAAATGTGTGGGGTGGTTTGAGGCTTCTTCTGTTTTTCCAGCCCAGTTTGGGGTGAAGTGCCCCTTCCCAGCCATTCCTCAGGTGAGCTGTGGGGCTTTAGATGCATCATCCCAGGGCTGTGAGCAGAGTACCCAGGGTACCAGCCCTGTATCCCGCAGGGACAGAGCTAACTGCCTGGGGGAGAAAGGGCTCCTTGCTGCTTCCTTTGCTGGGTGCCTGCACCTTAGAAAAGGTGCTGGGAAGTTATGACCAGTTCAGAAAAGGGGACTTGAAGAGCTAGAAAGAGCTACCACTGCCAGGAGAGGTTAAAATGTTGCCTGCTTGGGCTGTGCAAGGGGGAATGAACAATGCTGAGGTGAGATTTTGGGAGTGGCTACAGCTTTTACACAGTGCAGAAAGACTGCTGGAGAGCTGGTGACCTGAAGCATGCAGTACAGTGATGGCTAAAAAATTACTGGAGAAGATTGTCCCACACCAGACAAGGATGTGTCTGTGGGCTCTGCAGGGTAAATGACAGCTGTGGTGCTTAGGGGTGGCCACTCCACTGACCTGCATTCCCCCCCCAACTAGTGATGTTACTGCAAAATTACCCAGATCAAGGTCTCTGGTGCCCTGCAGCTCCGAGTGACCCTTCCCAGCACTGGGTGCTCCCCATCCTGTGCTGAGAGATGCACCCTCCAGACGTGTCACCTCCAGGTGACTGAAGATGGGCAGGTCCCAGCAGGGAGAGAAGCCCTTTTTGCATTCCTGTGGCAAACTGGTTTGTTTCCCACCCAGGGGAGTTGGGTTTATTCCTTTCCCACAGCTTCAAAGTCCTGTTCTGCCCATCCCTGCTTGGGAAGATCTGCTGCAGCGACACCCTGTGAAGGGGCTACTCATCTGCTGCTTCAGTGGCAGTGAGGGATGCACCCTGGGTGCTCTTGCCTGCTGCTGGATGGCACAGAGGGGACAAGCAACCGCCTGTGCCTCAGTTTCCTTCTCAGATGCAGTGTTTTTCTGTGGCTTGGGTGGCTTTCCATGCCCAAGAGTGGAGGTGGTTAGTTAAAACTTCAGAGCCCTGGCAAGCAGGGGAAGAAATGGGGGGGACAGGGTGCAGACAGCTCTGTTGAAAGGCTGCCCTGTAATTACTGTGGGTGATGTGCCCCTGAAAAGAGCTGGGAGTGGGTACAGTTGATTATTAGGGCTGCAGCTTTCGAGCTCCAAAGTTGCTGTTTGTCCTCTTCTTTTGGCTTAATTCTCCCGGCAGTGTTCAGCTGCTGTGTGCTGGCCTTCACCTGCCTGTGGAGGGTCCTGGCCTCGGGCAGGGACCACCTCTGCACCAGCTGGCTCCCAGGGACAGATGCAGCTCTTCTCCCTCCTAGTTTCATACACTATTTTCAGCTTGTTGTCACCCCCATCACCTTCACCCCCTACCCCCCTTGCCTAATGTCTTGTTCACACCCGTTTACCTTCCAGCCCTTCGGCTTCGGTAGCTCCTCTGCTCTGCCGGGAGAGATGCTGTCCTGAGGGAAGTCACGTCTCGGGCTCAGCTGGACACCTCTGCGCTCCGTGAGCAGGGTGCTGGGACAGGCTCAATGGAGGAGGGTTCCCGGGACGCCGGAGCCCTTTAAGGTGACATGCCGGGCGGGATAGGGCTCCCCTGAGCCCTGCCACCCTCTGAGGGGACGCGGGGCCGGCTGCGTGTCCCGGTGCCCACGGGTGCCCGCCCGTCCCGCGGGGTGCCGGTGCTCTCTGCCGTCGCACGGCGCGGCGGAGCGATGCGCAGCCCCGTCCCGCCTTACCGCGACCCCTCCCCACCAGCCACAGCCTCTTCCCCCTCCCGGTGTCGCCCTCAGACACCCGACAGCCCCCGCCACCTTCTCCCCACCTCCGGGGAGTCCTGGCGAGCCCGATGGTGTCGGAGCCGGGCAACCCCGCCGCTCCGTAGGCAGGAGCGGGGGACAGCGGCGGGGCCGGGGCGGTGAGGAGGGGCCGGCCGCGGGATGCGGGCTCGGTGGGCGGGAGCGGGCGCCCGTGGGCTCCAGGCGGGGCTCGGACCGGTAAAGCACGTGTTGGGGGAGAAAGGAGCGGGGACGCAGAGCTCGGCCACCCGTCCGTGGGCTGAGGGAACGCGTGAGTGTGCGTGGGTGCGGGTGTGCATGCGGGTGTGCGTGGGTCTGCCCACAGCTACAGAGCCCTGCGGCCGGGGGGCTGTCAGTGCGGAGGGCGGGCAGGAGCGCAGACAGAGAGACCCTGGGCACAGGGAGGGAGCAGACCCCGGTGCAGAGAGTGGGGGTTACGCTGCCGGCGGGGCAACTGTTTCACACCGAAGTGTGAGGGGAGCCGGCTGGAGCCACCTGCTCCATGGGGCAGCGATTTGTATGGCCCAGGGGTTGCACGTTTGGAAGCGGGGAGACCTCGGGAAGCCAGTGGGTCTGTCTGCGTTCCCCCCAGATGAACCGGGGTAGCCAGGTGCTGCACGGGCACCGCTGCTCTTGGCAGTGTCAGGACGGCAGCGAGCTCAGTTGATGCCTTACTCACCGCAGAGGCCAAATGTGGGCAAATCCCTGCGTGGGGAAGGGTGCTGGTGGGGCTGGAGACAGCCACACTGCTCTCCCCCGGGACTCTCTTGGAGTCAGTGGAGTTTATCACTTTAACGTATTTCCTCTCTCTGAAGAACATCTTTTTGGCAGTGCTGCTCTGTGCGTGAGGAGCCGGTCGCTGGCAGGGTTAGGGTCTCAGTGATGGGATCTGTTTGCCCAGTGGGGGAAGACAGAGTCCCCAGCACCTCCCTGACTTGCCCACCTGCCTCTCTGTTGACAGGATGAGAGACCGAAGGAGGATGGGAGACTGAAGGTGGATGAGGGCAGGCAGATTTCTCCGAGCTCAACTCCAAGGGGAGAGCAGCGGCAGGATTTCTTTAGCCTGCCTCTTAAGGCAGTGAAGGCTCCATCCCCTCCCACGCTCCATCCCCGGCCCGACCCTGTCCAACGCAGGAGCGGTGGGACCTCAGCCTTCATCTGGAGCTTCCTGACAAATCGTAAGTCCTTCCTAATGATGAAGATCAATTTTTTTCCCCCTGGCTGTTTTATGGGCATCTCATCAGCCCCTCTGCACAGCTCATAGAATTGGAGATGGGATTGATTTTTAAGATTGGTTTTGGGGCTGTATTCTGCTCTGGTTTAGGAACAGGGAGAGGTGACAGCCCTGCTGAGATCCCCCTGATGACGGGGTGAGGGTGCCAAGGTGGGCTGAGGAGCAGCCAGGATTGTTTGTGGATGGGAAATAGGGCAAGGAGTGCTTGGGAACCCTGGAGAGGGGTTTGAAGATTTTGAGTGGTTTCCCAATGGAAGGGTTCTGTCTGTGGCAGGATGGAGGTGGGGGTGCACAGCCACTGTGATCAGCACCATCCTGGCATCCCGACACAATGGGGAGAGGGGTAGAGGGAGCAGAAGTGACAGTGGCATCAGGAAAGCATCCCACAAACTTCTCTGTCTCTCCGTAGCCATGAATCCCTACATCAACTGCTCTGGCCCCGAGTTCCTCCTGCCCCAGCAAGACTTTGTTGTGGAGCCCATCAGCCCTGATCTCTGCAACAGGACTCACCCAGAGACCTTGTTCGACCCCAAGGATGCCAACCTGACAGAGGAGCAGCTGCGGAATAAATACCTGGGGCCTCGGCGGTCCAGCTTCTTTGTCCCTGTCTGTGTCATCTACCTGCTGATCTTTGTGGTGGGGGCTGTGGGCAACACGCTCACCTGCATTGTCATCCTCCGCCACCGGTTCATGAGGACGCCCACCAACTACTACCTGTTCAGCCTGGCTGTGTCTGACCTGCTGGTGCTGCTGCTGGGGATGCCGCTGGAGCTGTACGACATGTGGAGCAACTACCCCTTCCTGCTGGGCGCCAGCGGCTGCTACTTCAAGACGTTGCTCTTCGAGGCTGTCTGCTTCGCCTCCATCCTCAACGTCACCGCCCTGAGCGTGGAGCGTTACATCGCCGTGGTGCACCCCCTCAAGGCCAAGTATGTGGTGACCAGGAACCATGCCAAGAGGGTCATTGTCACCATCTGGGTCTTGTCGGTCATCTGCTCCATCCCCAACACCAGCCTCCACGGGCTGCAGCCTCTCTACGTGCCCGGACGGGGGCGGGTGCCTGATTCAGAGATCTGTACCCTGGTGAAGCCGCGTTTGACCTACAACCTCATCATCCAGATCACCACCATTGTGTTCTTCTTCCTGCCCATGGGGACCATCAGCATCCTCTACCTGCTCATCGGCCTGCAGCTCAAGAAAGAGAAGATGCTGGAGGCCATGGGAGCCAAGTCTGGTGGGAGCCATGGCTGCCACAGTGCCGGGGGGCAGAAGAAAGTCAAGAGGAGGCAGGTCACAAAGATGCTGTGTGAGTCTGACGCTGGGGAGTCTGATGATGCTGATGGGTGGAGCTAGGAGTTATCTCTTGTTGGGATGGTGCTGGGGGGGGAGGGAAACTGAGGCACAGTCAGTCCATAGGACTGAGACTGGGTCATCCTGGAAGAAGGCTGTGGGGGCTGCTGGCGGGGTGAGGGGGCAAAGGCAGACCTGGTAGCTCCAATCCAGCAGTGAGGATTGCTGGTGCCAGCTCCCTCCCAGGCTCGAGACCTCAACTCCTCAAAGAAAGTGATGGTTGAGAAAGGGAAAGGAGGTGGTTTGGGATGGGGGAACCTGCTCCCCATTCCCCATCCCAGATCTCACATGCTGGTAGTATTTCTCAGAGAGGACCTTGCCCACCCAGCCCTGTAGCCTCTGCAAGTGTCCTGGTGCAATGATGCGCTGACCCAAGGCTGGCCTGGAGCACCCCTCTGTCCCACTGCTCTGTGCTTGTACTCCCCTCCCCAGAGCCATCCCCGCAGCCTCTGGCCCCCTTCCCAGCAGCAGGAGCTGGCTGCCCTTGGGTAGCCATCTTTCCCCGGCATGCTGGCCTCAGCGTGCTCCCAGCCCTGTGACAGCTCAGCGATGGCGGGCTGCCCAGCTCAGCCCATTGGCAGGGCCAGGGCTGCTTCTCTGCTGTGTCCCCAGCAAGTGGTGGTAGCTCAACTCCCCCCTCTCCCCCCTCCCACCCCGGCAATGAGTCTGGGAGGGGGACAAAGGAGGACCTGTCCCTGTGTGCCATGGAGATGCAGCGTGGTACGGGTATGGCAGGGCAGGGGGCCCCAGGACCATCACCCCCTTTCCTTCCCATCAGCAGAGATGGGGTATAAAAATAATCCCCAAACTGGAGCACAAGGAAAGGGCACAAACAGTTCTTGCTCCTTGGACTTTGCCAGCAAAGGTGCCGGGGTTCCCGGGGCCTGGATGCCCAAAGGAGCGTCCCCCAGCCATGCTGCATGGCCCCAGGGCTGTGGCAGGGCCAGCTGCCTGCCCATGGGGAGCAGAGACACGTGGCACAGCAGCACCTGGAGCTGCCCTGGCAGAGATACAGGGAGGGAGATCCTGTCCAGACCTCCAGCTCCCATCACAGCGAGTCAAAAAGGCACTGGTAGGGCCTTCCCCTCTCCCTAGGCTTTTTTGGGTGTTCTTTTCTATGGCCTAAGCTGAAACGGGGCAGTGCTCGGCCGGGGATTGGAGGTCCCCAGGGGCTGAGCCCCCACTAACACCAGCTCCTCTGCTCCCTGCAGTCATGCTGGTGGTGGTGTTTGGAATCTGCTGGGCGCCTTTCCACACTGACCGCCTTGTCTGGAGCTTCATCTCCACCTGGACCGGCCACATGCTCCACATGTTCCAGTACGTCCACATCATCTCAGGCATCTTCTTCTACCTGAGCTCGGCGGCCAACCCCATCCTCTACAACCTGATGTCCACCCGCTTCCGGGAGATGTTCAGAGAGGTGATGTGCCACACCGGCCACCGCCCGCCGCGGTCACGGAAATACTCACCCAGCGTCACCCGTGCCACCACCCGCAGCACCGAGTGTGAGCCCATGCCTGGCACCAACGGGCTGCCCCTCTCTGATGCTGAGGAGTACGAGCTGGAGGAGGTGGAGGGGCACCAGGCCACCACTCACACAGTGTCCCTCTGCTGAAGAGTGGAAGGATATGGGGGGACTGGGACTGGCTTGCCCCACCATCGGCATCCATCTCTCTGGCACCCATCCCACGGTGAGGCGCGGGGCAGGGGTGATGGAGGGGTCCCCGCCTGTCTGTGCCACCCCGCTGGGATGCAAAGCCTGGCTTTCCTGGCAGCGTTCTCCAGGCACACAGAGGTAGAGGCCATGCTGTGCTCCAGATGTGTTGCCTCTGCTGTGCTCAGCACTGGGACTCGCCAAGGTCAGGGCATCCCTCATGGTGTGGGGACAGCTGGCTTCTATGTCAGGGATATGTCAGCCATCCCCCAAAACATCCCAGCCCTGCCAGCCCAGCGGCGTGATTCTGTGGAGATGGGTGTTGGGAGGCTGTTTTGGGATGGGTGAGAGGGGCTCACATGGGGGCTGAGACCTGGGGGTGAGAGGGTTGCACAGGAAGGAGACAGGAAAAAAAGCTGTGTGCCTTCTCCCTTGATACCCCCCAAGGCCCTCTGGCACCAATGTGTCCCCCATTTTCTTGTGCATCCCTTCAATGGTGCCAGGCGGTGTCCAGCTGCAGGATGCAGGTACGGCTCCTTGCTCCCAGCCTTCCTCTGGCCCCAAAACCCCAGTTCCCTGAGGGTAAGGAAAGGAGCACCACTGCTCGAGCCAGAGCCAGCACAGGAAAATACAGGACAACGTGAGTCCCAGGCTGCCTGCAACCCTGAGGCGCAACTACATGTCAATCGCAGCACCCCATGAAGACACCCCCCTCTCTTGCTCTCCAGCCTGCATCTGGTGGGTGCCACCCTCCCCCCATGGAGAATGTGAGGAGCCCTTCTCCACCCCTGCTCTGTGTGGGCTGGGCCTCACTGAGAATTAAAAAAAGGCTGTTGGCCTGATGTGTGCCCTGCTTGTGTCTCCCAGGACTCAGCTCTGCTCACAGTGTGGGACTGAACCCAGGCCATGTGCCAGGGTGATGGGCTCTGTGGCTGCTGCTGCGGCAGGTCTGCAGGGCTGGGTGGGCTCAGGGCTGGGAAAGTGAGTGGGATACACACACTCTTCCCGGTCCTAAGGAAGCTCGGGCTGAGCTGAGGTTGGGGCTGGGGTCGCTGCAGAGGGGGAGCTGCCTCTGGAGCGGTGGCAATCAATCTGTCCCCAGACACACGGCTTGGGAAATGTCAGGAAAATGCCAGGGAGAGCAGGCTGGCTGGCTGAGCTCCCCCGGGCTGGAAGTACCCATCGATTTACTGTCTGAGATCAATGCTGCTGACTTCCCAGTGTATGGCAAGTCCTCCCTCAGGATGAAATATCGAGGCTCCGAAATGCCACTCGAGGGGCTGTCTGGCTGCTTGAGCTCTGGCCTTGCACAGCTTCCCCAGCCCCATTTTCCCCTGGCCAGACAGGGAAGGTCCCCTGGCTCAGTGTCCCGGGGATGTGCCAGCTGGGCTTGCCTGGGCACCAGAGGAGCAAGCCCCAGGCACAGTGCTGGTGGGGGCATCACTGCCTGCTGCCCTGCTTCCAGCCCCTCCTGAGCACATTGCACAGGGCTACATCCAGGCCAGTGACCAAGGACGGGTGGGATTTATGGCCTGCAAACTCCCTCCTGGTCCCTGTCTCCATCCAAACCCCCATACCCACAGCTGCTGTGGAAGAAACCCTTCCCTGGCTCCCATGGGGTGCTGCTGGGTGAGGGTGGGCATGGAGCTGCAGTAACTTTGCACTTGAGGGTCCAGCCAGGTGCTCACAGCCTGTCTCTGGAGGACGTCAGAAGGGCATCGAGATTCATCTATTTCCTTCCCCCTTCTGGCTCCCATTGCTGATCGTCCTGACAAGGGGGCAGCACCCTGGATGCTGTGGGGGGCCCCTTGTCACTGCTATGCGTGTGGAAATGACTGATGCCTCCTTGATGGCCATTATTGCCCCATCTCACTTCACCTGGCCGCTTCCCCAGCCGCAAATCTCCAGGTAATGGCTTTTTAATAGGTGGTCGATAGTGTTTTATTACAGAGCAACAGCCGCCTGTGTGGAGGTTCAGGGTCCCTTGTGCTGCTGTGAGTCAGGAGGACGTGCACCCTGCTTGTAGGCAGCCAGGCTGTGCGAGGGTACAGCTGGAGCTGCTGGAGCTGGAGCTCCTTGGTCAGTGCCAGAGGACAGCGAGCATCCCCACAGGGGTTTTTTGGGAGGGTCCTGGGGCTCAGCACTGCCCAAGTAGAGTTCAGAGCTGCCAGAAAGGCACTGGCTTTGCCTTAATCTAGCCCTGTGTCCCCAGCTGCCTTGCCAACCCCTGACCTGGGACTCTCCATCCTCCTCAGCTACCCCAAACTCCCCTCTCTGAGCTGTGCTGCAGCCTCAGCGTGTCAGGCAGTGATCCTGGGGTCTGCACTCCCAGCCCCCCAGCTGGGCCACGGCTTACCCTGAAAAGGATCCTGAAGGCTTCCCAAAGCTGTGGCTGGGCAGTGGCACCTCCTGGGTGGAAACAGGCAGGCAAACTTTGCTCCCCTGGCTGGGCTTTTGCCCAGCAAATCCTGCATCCCACCTTCCACATGCCAGCCAGGCTCACCAGAGATGCTGCATCTGGAGGCTCCCGGGCAAGTCTGTTAATCCCATAATTATTTGCAGTAAAAGCTGCAATCTGGGCATGAAACCTAATAAGAAAGGAACTGAGAAGGGCTTCATGGAGAGGGTTTTACACCTCTTCAGCACTAGAAAGGAAGTGACCGCCAGCTTCTGTCTGCCTCAGGCTCATTGCAGCCCCCAGGAAGGAGCTTGCTTGTTCCAAGAGGGATGCTCCCCACTGCCCTGCATCATTGGGGTCAGCCTGGTCCCCTGTCACCTTCTTGGTATAATTGAGAGGGTTTATTTCTGCTGGGGAGAAATGTTGGGGTGCTGGGAGGGGGAGCGTGCAGACGCCCTTGCTCTGGGTCTTCACGCGGAGCCGAGGGAAGCATCTCCCTGTCCCTGTGCTGTGAAGCACGTGGCTGTGTTGGGCTCCATGCCACCACCTTCGCTCCAAAAGTTTTGCTTCCAAAGAGCCATTCCCTAAAAGTTGTCCAACTGTCCTCCCAGATTTATGGCAGTGTCTGTCCCGTGGCCGGTTCCCGGCTAACCACCCACTCCTGGCCCTGGGGGAACCCTCCTGTCCCCCCCAATGCCTGCTTGGCACCCCTACAATGAGCACCCACCCATCCCTCCTCCATCACTTCCAGACCCTCTCTCTCTCAGGAGACTCCCTCTCTCCCAGCAATTTGTGGAGCTGTTTTCCCCCTGCGCTGCCGTGTGCCATGAATGACACAGTGTCTCCAGAGGTTCCAATGAAAAGATTTATCACCATAACTTTGAGGCTTAAAAAGCAATCCATCTAGGAGGCTGCCCCAGCCTTGTAAGGCTTTTTTTTTGTGCTGTGGTTGTTTGCAACAGACATGGGGGTGGGTTTTTTTTTTTCCTTTACAGAGCCAAACTGGAGTTTTGCAGTAATTGCCTCGTATATTTGGAGCCATGATAGATGGCTCCAGAGGGTGCCAGTGGAATTTTTTGCAGCCCCTCTTCAAGAAGCCAAGGGAAGGGTTGTTTTTTTCCTTCCTTTGGACAGCCATGGTATGGGGAAAACTCACACAGCATAAATTTGGCAAAGCCCTTGCATGCCTGGGAGCGAGCGGTCCCTGGCTGGGGCCAGGCAGTGGGGCTGATTTGGGCTGCAAGGCCCATGGATGTGGCACAGCAGCCTTTCCTGCTGAGATCTCAGCCTCTGTGAGGGAGGCAGGAAAAGGTAAATGTCAGGAAGCTGCAGGGATGTGCTGGGTTTGAGCTCGGTGCCGATTTGGGCTGCTTTGTGAACCATATTTCAATTATTCCTCTTACTCCAGGATAGCAGTGGCAGTGAAAAGCTAAGACCTAGTGCCTGCAGACTGGTGATGGGCAGCACAGAGGCAGGCAGGAGGACAGATGGACAGCAAGAGAAAAAAACATGTAGGATTGGATTCTGCTCTTTGGGGGTACTCGTGGGTTTGGCGTTTAGCCCCATGCTGAAGGCAGCCCCATTTTCCTGCCTAGCTTCTTGGTTGGCTTCCCAAAGAGCCAGGACTCAGGTAGGAAGCAGCCTTCTGGGCAGCCCCATGCTGTGGGAGTGGCAAGGGTGAGAGCATCCCAGCCCAAGGGCCTGGATGGAGGAGCTCAGCCATAGCTCGGGATGCTCAGGCTGACTCAGCTGCTGTGCAGTGTGACTGTCACCTGTGCTGGGGACGCTCTTCTCCACCCCACAGAGCACCTAACAGCCCTGGAGGGGCAGGGAAGGGAAGGGCTCTCTGTATCCCACCTCTCCCCACCTCAGGGCATGCAGGGAGGGGACACACTGGGGCTAGATGGGCAGAGGGCAGCTCGGAGAGGTGAAGGGCTCCCTGCCTGAAATATCACCGTCCTCATGGCAGGGTGACAGAAGGGCAGATGCAACGTGCAGTGCCCTTACCCAGCACCATGCAGGGACAAGTCTGGGGGTTAAGCAGCCCAGTAAATCTACTGGGCACCTTCAGAAGCATCACCCAGGGCAGGGTTAAAACCCCAGCACGAAGTTAGAAGAGCCAGACTCTTTGCTTAGCCCACTCCTTCTCCCATCGAGAGGAGCTGCTGCTAAAGATGACAGAATTGATGTCAGAGGAGCCTGTGTGATGCTTAATTTGGTTCATGGGGACACTTCAGCTAAGAAATGAAAGGGATGCATAATTAGCATGGCAGTAAGTGGATTAATCCTGTCTGGATGGCAGAGCTCTGGGGCAAGTGGAGACTGGCTGTGATGGTCAGCTGGGCTGGGGGGGATCAGGCTCAGCAAAAGGCCCCCATATTGTCCCTGAGCAGGTCCCCAAGGCTTGGGGAGTGCAAGTGGAGAGCCCCGACACTGACCCAGAGGGCATCAAGTCTGCAAAAGGCTTCCCCACAGCCCACAAAAGCCATACTTAGGGTCCTCCAGCTACACATCCCAGGGACTGCTCAGGTCCCTTGTGACGGATGTGGAGCATGAGGGGGCACCAGCTCTTTGGTTTTAACTGGGGTGGACCAAATTCCACCATGAAGATTAAGGCTGGGATACCCAGACTGGAAAGAGCTAACTTTTACCTAGTTTTATATAGTTTTGGGCCAGTAAACCATAAGCACAAGTTCCCAAGGGTGGTTTTATGGGTATTTGCTTCTGCTAAGGACCTGGTCTGCATTACAGAGTAAGGAAGGGAATGACAGCACTTGCTCCATGCCCAGACAGCAACTTCCCCTCCCTCCTGGCACCCACAGCACCCAGCAGTACCTGGGCCAACCCCCTCCAAAATGAGTTTGCAATGAAAACAAGCAAAAATCCAAGACGCGGGCCTGTGCTCAAGGCCAGATCCCAGCTGTCTCTGCTGCAATGTTATTACAGTGGCAGACTTTAATTGCAGCTTTTATCACTCTTTGTGGTTATCACAGCAGAAGGAGCAAGTTTGTCTTCTCAGGTCAGGACTATTTAATGTGGCACATTGGAGAAAGCTGTCTGAGAGGCATCTGGAGGCCAAACACATCTTTCTTGTCATCTTTCCTGGGCAGGTGGAGTGACTGTCTTACATTAACAACCACCTCACATTAACGGTGCTGAGACCAAGCTTGAGACTTCTCCTCCTGCCCTCAGATTGTACAAGGTGGTCCCAGTTGGCTCTGGGGCTAAAAGCCAGGACAGCAGCTATATTTCACCCAGGAACCATCCTGGGGGTGCCAGGAGGGGAGGACGCAGGTCCCCAGCAGGTATTTGTCAGAGACAGGACAGAGTGACTTCCCCAAGCAAGCCCCTCTTCATGCCCTGGCAGGCAGGCAGGTGCCTGCAGGTGTGAGCTGCCAACAGACAGCAGAAAATAAAGACACAGAAATAAATCTGGTTTTCCTCAGCTCCTGTACCTGACCCTGCAGGGACAGCTGATAAAAACCCCTCTGCTGCCTGACACTTGCCTGTGCAGGCTTGGAAAGATGCTTAGGAGAGCTGCTCTCCTTCATCCCCCAGCCAGGGGATGCTCCTGGGAGGGGGGGGGAAGTCCCCAGAGGTGCTGCATGCATATGGCAAGTGGTGGGCAAGGTCCTCCTTTCCTCAAGGCAGGCTTTTACCTTGCTGGTAAAAGGCAGGCTTTACCTTGCTTTCAGGTAACTTTCACCCCCAAAAGTATCCCTACAGGTTGCCTGTCTTTCTTGGCTGGGCCAAACCCCACAACCCATCAGTCTCCACACACCCTCTCCCACAGCAGTGGCCTCAGCATCCACATGGGTGTCCCCTCCCTGGCCAGAGCCCACCCTCTCAGGCACCTGCTTTTCAGCCTGCTTGCAAAGAGAAACCTAAGCCCTAAGCCCACTCCTCCCTCCCTGGCATCTCCCACTTCTCCAGCCCTTAGGTTATCACTAATCCAAACCCTCCCCAGCCCCTCCAGCACTTGGCTTGGTTTAATTCCTTTTAATTTCTCATCCTGTGCTCAGAACAGCTGGGACCAATTCACTGCTGCTGTCACCAGAAAGAAATCAAGTTAATGACAAGAAAGTCATTATAATTTAGGAGACCCATCAAGCCTTGCTGCTGTATTAATGAGGAACAGGGGAGGGTGTTGCTGCTACTATTGCCTGCTCCACTCCTCTCTTCCAGACCCATGGCCCCTGGCTATCCTGGGAGCCTGTTAGCAATCCCCAGCTCAAACTGCTTTTCTCCAGGTACTTCCTTGTATCCCCACCATGCCTGAGTCCCCTGTTTAACAGCTTTTTGCTTCTCTTGGTGCTTTCAAGTGATTTCTGCTGGTTAAAGGAAGACCCACATCTCTTCCTGGCTCTTCAGTTGTCTAAACTCACCCTGGCCCCAGCTCCAAACCTCTCTGCTGGGGCTGATTTAAACAACTTCCTTGCACAGATGGAAAAGCAAATGGTTTGAGCTGGGTTTCTTCTCTGTTTTTCTGCAGCAATCCTGACTCACAGGTGGTGAGTCCATCTGGCAGGGGCCCAAAACACACCACCAGCAAGTGCCATGCTAAAGCATCATCTGTGGGAGCTGGGAGCCCCACGAGATGAGGGCTGGGCGAGGGCTTCTTCAGCCCCCTGCCATGGAGGGAGGGAGATAGACAAGACTGATTTCTGCTGGCTGTGTGGTGGATGGTTGAATTAAATAGAAAGCAGTGAGAAGCTGAAAGGAAGAAAACCCAGTAAATGGGGATAACAGGACTGGAAGGTACCTGGTTGCACCCAGTCAGTGTGGGGGAGTGTGGCAACTGAAGTGTTTAAAGTGGGTTGTTTTTCTCCTAGAAAGAGGATTTGTGTGCCTCTGCTGATTGCCCCTGTGCAGATGTAACTGGGAAACATAATTGAGTTTAACCCTATTCCATGGGCTGCAGCAGGAGAGCCACCCATCCTTGGAGCTGAGACTGGCCTGATGAGCTGTGTGAGCAGGCATCCCTTCCCTTGCTGGGAGCATCAGCCTTCCAGAGGTCTCTGCATCTGCTCCCTGTTCCCCCCAGCTCCCAGCCTGCTTCCCTACCCCAGTGTTTAATAAGCCTGTGGTGTAACAGCTCCAGAGCTGAACACAGCCTTTGGGTAACACTTGTGCAACTTCTTTCTGCAGGTGTGTGTTGGGGGAGGCTGGGTCAGTGGTGAGACCCCTGTGCACAGCTCATGGTTTTCCCAAAAAAAAACCTTCTAGAAACAAGTTTGGGGATCTCCAGCCCCACTCAGGGCATCCCAACACCTGTCTGGGGTTTGGTTTGGGTGGGGTTTTTTTTGTGGCAGTGATAATTTTGGTCACAAAGCCTGACTCTGCTCAAGCCATGGTTTGGGAGGACAGCCTAAAACAATAGGAAAGACTAAGCCAAGCAGTCTAGTGTCCTTTGAATTTAGCACCCAGAGGGAGCTGGAGCATCTCCAAGTACGAGCTGTGCATGGTCCCACCACAGCCCCACTCTGCCAAGACGCTTGTGTCAGCTGTGTCCCCTCCTTGCTGGAGAATACCACCAAAGCCTCACCCACCATGAGAAGGACTGAGGATTTCCTTCAGAAAACAGCTGGGCACTTTGCCACAAGCCTCTGCATCGGTGCTGTTCCTTCCAAAGCCCTGTGGCTTGCTGCCTTCACTCCAGTCTCAGGTAGAACATCTCCTTCCTGGAGGCCAGAGCAAGGGCAGAAGCAGAGACAGAAAAACAGATGATGATTTTGCACAAATACAAGGTACTGGAGCAAAACTACCTGAAAGGAGGTTGTGGTGAGCTGGGGGTCAGCCTCTTCTTGCAGGTAACTAGCTATAGGACAAGAGGGAATGGCTGGAAGTTGCACCAGGGGAGGTTCAGGTTAGAAGTGAGGAGACATTTCTTCTCAGGAAAGAGTGGTTGGGCATTGGAGCGGGCTGCCCAGGGAGGTGGTGGAGTCACTGTCCCTTGGGGTGTTCTAGGAGAGGTTGGATGAGGTACTTAAGGACGTGTTTTAGTGAGTAATGTAGGTGGTAGGGGAATGGTTGGACTAGATGATCTTGGAGATCTTTTCCCACCTTAATGATTCTATGGCTCCATGAAAGGAGAGAGGTCTGAATGTGAGTGAGCAAAGCAGCACTCCCTGCTCGGTGCATTTTTGCACCTTCCAGTGCTAAATGCACCTTTCAATGCCTAGAGAGAAGGTTTAAGCTGCTCAGCACAGCACAAATCCTGCACTATGCTCTTTCAAACCCATCAAGCCTTGTCTTCCACTGCTTTCCTGGGGCAGGGACCTGGGATGCTTTTGTCCCCTGGTCTTTGCCAGGTGGTGGGAGCCAGCTCCCCATGCTCAGATCATTTGCAGGATCATTTCATTAGCCCCAGTGTGGCTTTTGGTAAAGGCTTTGCCAGGAGGTGGATGGCAAGTCCAAGCTCTGTATTAACCCCTGTGGCTGCTGCTGTCCTGGCCTATGGCAGGGATGGGCCAGTCCCATACAGGAGCTGCCTGTCTCCTCTCCATGCATGGGCAGCCTTCACCCACCATTCAGTGGGGCTGCTTGAAAACCAGAGGCCCAGGAAAAACCATTTCAGTAAAGAAAGTGGGCAGCACTGTGGCTGCAGGCGTTTGGGGGTTCCCTGAAATTTTCCCTTTCCCCTTTAGACATCTCCTTTCACAGGTGGGTTTGGCTCTCCTCAGGCTGTGGCTCATCAAGCAGGGGTGTTTTATTGCCTTCAAGGTCTGGGTGATGTGGGGTCTGTGTTGGGAAGTGCCTTGTGCAGGGGAGCTCAGTTTCCCTGGAAGCGATGCCCTGAGCCAGGCTGAGGATGCTGATGCAGGATGAGCCCCAGCAAGGTGGCAGGATGGGTTTGGGTGCTCCTCTGCCAAAGGGGGCAGGGTGATGCCACCCGCCTTGCAGGAGCCTCAAGTGATTTTTGGCAAGTTTAGGCATGAGCCTGCACAGCTGGGAGGGTGCTGGGGTTGTGATGAGTCATTCTGCTCCCAAAAAAGGTTGCAGAGCAAGCGCTGCTCCACAGTGCAGACTCCAACCTCTGTCCATTGCTGTAGGAGCAGGTCCCAAAGCTCCAGAGCAAAGAGGTGTGGAGACCCAGCAACAGCAACCTGCTTCCCTTACCCTCAGAGAATCCTCAGGAAACATGTTTTGCTCCTGACATCCCAACAAACCCTTAGAATGGCTTTTATGTGTGTTTATGTACTGACACAGGTATGTGTTTAGGCTAACCTCAGCCTCAGAAAGGCTTTTCTAGAGGAAATGTGTCAGCTCACCAAGTCAGGGCTGCCTTACCTGGTGAGGTGGGGAACTCAGTTGTACCTGAAGAGCTGGAGGCACCATCTTCCTCACCCCTGGGGGCTGTAGGAAAGCATCTTCCCTTCTCTCTCTTTCCAGCCTTTTTTTTTTTTCTTCAAGTTTCTTTACAGAAATACACTTAGAGAGGCTGGATTTCAAGCTGTGAATCAAATCTTTGGGAGAAATGTAACTTTGCAAGTCTAAACCAGGCAACAGTGTTCAGAGGTTACTTATCCTGCTCAGAATAATTGTGAAAAACCCTCTTTTTCCAAGCAACAGGGTACTGGTTCTTCTGGGCGAGGCAGAAAGTGCCAACTACTTGTAAATTATATTAATGGACCTTTTATTGGACAGATGCTATGTTATTGGACTATGGCATGGGGCAGAGAAAGTAATGAAGGCAAATGGTGCAGAGCCACCAGAGAAACAAATCAAATAAGGCTTTGACAGCATGATCTGCACTTTTATTTGCTCAGAGAAAATTGCAAGTGCTTTTGCTCTTCGTGCTGGAGGCCAGGAAGAGCTGCACTGTCTCCCCTTATCCTTAAGCAGGGGGTTGCTGACATGGATTTGAGAACTTGTATGGAAATTGTGCCTCTGGTGACACGGGTTGTGTCTGCTCACTCCCTCAAAGTGGCTGCAGGTGAGCTGCTGGGTTAACCCAGCATGCCATGGCTGGAGCCACAATGCCTTGCTTATGGGGAGGCAGGGGAAAAAAACACACCAGAGGATGGTCTTGAGAAAGGGCCCCTCTCTCTCCCCATGCTGCTCTGGGTCTTTCCTTCCTCCACCTTCTACAAATGGGCCCCCTTTGTAGGGGATGTGGGGCTCCTGCCACGTGCTGGGCTCTGAAGTCCCTGCGTGCGGGATGCTGTGCAGCCACTACAGCCATCTCCATCCTGTGCTGGGTGAGACCCCTTGGAGTGCACGGTGGCCACCAGCATGCTGTGCTTCAAGGGCTGACACCGCCTTTCCCAGCGAGGACATCTCTCTCTGCCTCCCAGAGCAGTGCCTGCTCAGCCACGTTCTGATGTGTTAATCCCAGGCAGTGTGCAGGCTCTGTCCTGTGCTTCAGCAACATCTCCATAATAAATGTGCTAAAGCAGCCAGCTAATTATTGGAAATACAGAGCCTGGCAGGAGGTGGGCAGACCCTGCTTGTGCCATGGCTGGTTATAAAAGGGCTGCTTTGCTCAGATTTATCTTCCTGATCCCATGGCTGGCAACATCCCAGAGCTATGCCAGGGGCAGCGCCAGTGCTCGGAGTCCCCATCCCCACCACTCACCCAGGGGGACTTCTCTGGGGAAGGGCAGCCTGCCCCAGGTTCTTCTGACCCTTCCCTGGTGCCAGGCTCCCTGGTGGAAGCCCTTGCTTCTGCTGGTCCCCACAGCACTAATTTGGGTCCTAAGGTGAGTCACTGCGCTTGCCTATCCCATGGAACTATCACGGGCTTCAGGAGCACCTCATGCCCCTTCCTCATGGTGATATAAATGATTATTAATGCCTTAGTGTTGGGCTGCTGAACCATAATGTCTTCATAGTCAATAGCATCAAGCATTTAATTACCCAGCGGGCTGAATCGATGGGTTTCTTTCTTTGTTCTGCAATTAAGACTGAGCTGGAGAGACACAGTGTCATTTTCAGCCTGCTTTGAGCTTCCTTTGCTCCTTGGTGCACGGGGAGATGAGCTGATGGCTTGTAAGGGATGGGAAGGAGAGGGCTTCTCCCCAAGAAACCATGTTCTCTCCTCCCTCCCAGGATGCAGCCATCATGATCACACACTCGCCTGGCTTAATGAGACACCGCTGGGTTGTTTGGGACCAGGTTTCGGGTCTGACAACACCAACAGTGGGGAAATTATTGCTCCAAGTCCTATTTTTAACTCCAGCCATAGGAAGTTTGAAAGTGATGGTTTTAACTCACACCCTGCCAGAGAGCTGCTGAGCCTCACAGCCACTGTGCTGCAGGGACAAGGCACAAACAGCCTGACAGGGGTCCAAGGAAGGGTATTTTCAAACTGTATTTTTAGCCTCCTTTTGATGGAGCTTGCTGCAGAGGGGAGGTTGGGGAGATGGAGGGTGAAAGCTGTGTGGGCTCAGCCCTGGGTACCATGCTGGTGACTCCCAGGTTCTGACCTTGTCTGGGCCCTTGGGTGGCCTGTACATTGTCAGCCTGGGTTGCTTCAGCTCTGCAGGTTACAGTCAAGTGCAGAGTGATCCTTTCCAAAAAGCTTGGCTCGTGGCTGACCTCTCAGTGCAGCCATGAAGGTCCTTGGGGTGGCTGGTCCCTCGTGTCAGCAACGTGGGGCAAGAGCTTGGCAAACCTTGTGGGTGGGGCTCAGAGGGCAAATTTTGCTGGGACAACAGAGCACAGCAGCTCCCAGGGGAAATAGCAGACCATTTCCCACTGGGATAGAGAAGCCAACCAGCACACTTCCCACTGGAAACAATTCATCCTTCTGAGGGCAGGTTTGGCTTGCCTCTGATGGGGGGGAGCTCGCCGGCTCCTCTGGCAGAGGCTGAGACACGTGGTATTTGGGATGTGTGTGTGCCTGGGGGATGCAAGGGGTGGGGATGGGGGCCAAGATGCTGGTCTGCTCTCCTCAGCTGCATTTAGCTCTGTCCTGGTTTTAGAGGGAAGGAATTGGGAAGGCCCAGGGAAGGCCCAGGGACACCGTGCTGCTCTGAGCAGGGCTGATCTCACCCCCTGGCTCGGATATAAACACAAAAATGGGGGGAGCGGAGGGAGAATCCTGCTTTTCCAGTTTGGGCTCAACAAAGATTTAGGTTTTTGTTTGAGAATGGAAAAAAAGAGGGGAAAAAAAAAAAAAAGCAAAAATTCCTCTGGTTTGGGTTTGTTCCAGGCAGAGCGTCTGCCTTCTGCTGGCCCCGTGCCCAGGAGCTGCCGTGAAATGGAAATAGCCCAACACAAGCCTGTGAGCAGAGGGAGCTTCCAGCAGGTAACATGGGAGTGAGCCAAGGCAAAACTCCAGGTCACACACCGTGGGCCTGGGCACATGTGCTGAGCCATGAGCAATCTTTCTTTTTTTACTGGAATCTCACGACACTGTCACCCCCAGGGACCTGGGGCTTGTCTGGATCCTGTTCTCTATTGACCTGGGAGATAAACAAGATGTGCAGAGAACTGTGCAAAGAACACTGTCCTGGGTTTGGCTGGGACAGAGTTAATTTTGTCCCTCACAGCTGTACAGTGCTGTGCTTTGAGGATGCTGACAGCACACTGATGTTGCCAAGCTGTTGCCAAACAGTCATGGGCTTTTCAGCTTCTTGTCCTGCCCTGACAATGAGAAGGTGGGGGGGCACCTGAGAGCCTGGGAGGGGACAGAGCCAGGACAGCTGACCCCAGCGGGCTGCAGAGATATTCCATGCCATGGCCACAGGGATATTCCATACCACGTGAGATCATGCTCAGTATATAACTTGGGGGGAGTTTGTTGGAAGGTGACACGGCTCAGGAGCTACCTGAGTGTCAGTTCCAGACGGTGAGCAGTTGTGCTGTGCATCACTTGTTTTGCTTACTATTATTCTCCTCTTCCTTTTCCATCCTATTAAATTGTCTTTATCTCAATACAGGAGTTTTACCTGTACCTTTTCAACTCCTACCTCCATCCCACTGTGTGTGTGTTGAGGGGGGGGGGGAGCGAATGGCTGGGGTTGTTTTAGCTGCTGGCTGGGTTAAAGCATGAGGAGCTTCTCCCTCTGGGCCATCCCTACAGAAGTCCTGCCAAGCCTTCCCAAGCGCTGCGGGGCAGCGCGGGGAGATGTGCAGTTGTGTGAGGTCATGACGTGTGCTGGCTGCTGGCCTGGGATGGCTGAGCTGGGATCACTTGTAGCTTCTCCCCAGGTTTGCTTCCCTGTGGGCTATAAAGGCATTTGCAGGTACAGCTTCAAAACACCTCCCTCTTCCCATCCTGTGACTTTCTCTGTCCTGGTGGAGAGAGAAGGGGGCTCCTCAACTCCCCTCTTGCCACCCAGATTGCTCTGCATTTCCCTAGCCTGGCTTCTCCTCTCTCTCACATGTGATGTAAGCCTTCTCTGTTTCAGTCCCACTTCTTCCCCTTGTATCTTTTTTTCCAGGGCTGCAGTTGTTCCTCCTGCTGAGTGGAGCTGGAGGGGAGTCCTGCCTGGCAGAGGCCCTGGGTGGCTGTGTGGGATCGCTGGGTGCTCACGGGCAGGCAGCAAGATCCTGCTGCCAGGTCCAGGCAAAGGGTGTTAAGGAGAGGAACCAAGCTGCCAGAAGGGACATCTCAGGGGAACTATTGTCTTCTGGAAATAGAAAAGTCCTTTTTCTCTGCAGTGTACCACGAATGATCACTTTGAGGAATACTCGGAGGTCATGGGGACACTAAACACTGCACATACAAAACTCCTCATGTGCATGACCAGCACTTTTCCTTGTGACAGACCCCAATCCCAATGGCACAGCCTCATCCCATTGGGATGTGCTGGGTTATCACCTGCTGTCGGCCGGCCCAGCAAAGGGTGTTGCTGGCTCCAGGGACCCATGCCAATCCTTGCAGCGTCCCACCTCCAGAAAGGATGCTCCCTAGACAAGAAATCCCATACTCCATCAGGCACTACTGACTTTCATTCCTGCAGCCCACTGTGTCTCGAGCTGCCTGTTTCAAGGTGCAGAACGTGGGCTGGTGTGTGGCTGCTTCAATTAAATGTCATTTGTCACAGCAAGCCCTGCATCCACTTCATACTCATCATCCTCAAGGGCTCTCCTCTTGGCGTAGCCCAGTGGGTCATGAAGAAAAGATTTAATTAGGCTACCACACAGACCGGTCTCATTTGATGCCCTGCATTAATCAGGGTCTGGGGAGAGTTTTTCCACCTGAGGGGTATGTGAAGTGAGCTGTGCAGTTGGGTAGAGAGAGGACAAGTCCTGCGTGCCTGGTGCTGCTGGATTACCATCCATCAGCTGCTCTGGGGTTGGTACCCGCTGGGGTGGCTCTGGCTTCCAGCAGGTGAGTGGCAGGGGAGCAGCGTGATAGGGTGAGGTGAGCATTAGTGGCAGGGAACGGGGCTTTGCTGGTGGGACAGAGGATGATCAAGACGTTTTGAGCAGTGTCTAGACCTGGGGTGGGCAAATTTGACTCTTTTTTCTTCTCCTGTAACTGTTGTGCCATGCCCACGCCAGGCCGCTGCTCGGCCCACGACGCAGCTCAGCCATGACGCCAGGGAAGCAAGGCACAGGTAAAACTTACCCTGACAGTGCTTGGCTGCCTTACAGCCCGGTGGGTATCACCCAGAGGGTTCATGTCAGGCTCCCTTCCGTGCCTGAGACCTCCCTGGAGGGATGCGGCAGGCAGGGCGGGATGTCGCTGTGCGCAGGGCTCCCACTCGGGACACCGGTGTTGCAGCCTTTTGTCACCATCTAGTGGGAACACGCAGCCGTGACCAGGCACAGGCTGGATGGGACGTTTGGGGACACTCGCTCCCCTCACCTATGGTCCCCATGGGGGTATGTTGTGTGTCCCCCTCCTAGGCTAGTCAAGCATCTTACTCAGCCTTGGGGAGCTGTGTTTGCCTCGCAGCCCCATTCCCTCCTAGCCCTGGGCAGCAGCAGCTGGGCAAGGTGACCCCAGAGCTGCCAGGCTGGGGGCAAGACCACAGTGGATGACTCTCTGCTGTGCTAGAAACCATGAATCCTTGGCAAATGCCTCCCGGGGTCTCCATTAAATGAGCCATATTCCCTTTAACTGTGGAATTAGATCAACTCTCCCAAGTTGCAGACAAGCTACAATGAGAGGCAGCCATAAAAACACCTAAAATACATTTACTCCACAAACAGAGCTGTTAAACCTGCTCCTTTGGCCAAATTACTCCTCACCGACGCTGCTCTGCAGACCTCCCTTGGCCCTGAAATTCCAGGTAGTGCCTGCAGAGGAGCAGGGCTGCGTGTGCTGCTGGGAGAACCTTGCAACCCAGAAGAAGGCTGGCCTTGCTACAGCTCCACTGTCCTCTTGCTCTGTGCTAGGACTGCCTGAAGGTTCTGACCATGGGTGGGCATGAGGAACAGGCCTAAATGCCTAATGGCCCCCTGGTTGCTTTTCCTCCCCATGGCATCCCTGGCCCTTTATGGCCACAGCAAGGGCTGGCAGGGTTGGGCCGCATCTGGACCTGCCCAACGGTGCATGGATTAACATGATGCAGGGATTAACACAGTGCTGTGGGCAACGTTTGTTCTAACTCCTCCACACACAGATCCAGTTGCAACTTCCGAGGTGCCAGTGCCGAGGACAACCTGCCAGCCTTGAGGACCCTGCTGGGAGAAGAGATGGAGCACAGGCCATACTGAGATGGATCCTGCCAGGGCTGGGAACCAAGAGCAGCCAGCTGCCAGTCCAACCCCTTTGCTGATCCCACTGCTGGCATTATGTTATGAGACACACACAGCATCCTCACTGCCAAAACTGCCCCCAGCTGAAGCAACAGTTGTCCGTTTCCCGTGGCAAACCATCCTTCCTGCAGTATGGAGAGGAACCAAGGCCAGCCCTGGTGCTGGCAGAAGAGCTCTACAAGCAACTGTAACATGGGATTTTGTCACACCACGTGCAGGCACAGTAAGGAAAGAGCAATCAGCTCTTGCTTCAGACAGTTAAAAATTCCTGCCAGGGGTCTACCTCCTCCACCTCCATCACCCAGCATTCCCAGGGGTCACCCTGGCTCTGCGTGGCTGCTTCCCCTGCACACCTGGACTGCTCCAGTCTGTGCTGGACATGCAGAGTCCAGCTGCCTCCACATGCAACCAGGGCTGGGATGTGGGTAGCATCCCTGTCTATCCCAGCTCCCTCCCTCCTTGTACTGGCTGATGGCAGCAAAACTCCCCGTGGGCTGGCTTACTCCTGGAGAGGCTGACTGATCCCATTGCCTCTGTGTGAGCGAGTGCCCTCTGCTATGGCTCTATCTGCCTGGAAAACTGCCTCTCCTTACCTGGTAGAGGAGAAAGAGGCACTAGAACAGCCTCATAGCTGGGTATACTGGGTATACAGCGTGCTTTCAGGTGGCAATGAGCAACCCGGGATGTTCCCTGAAGGCCATCAGGGCCCTGCAGAACTGCATTCACTCAGTCTGTGCTGGAGTTTCTCACTTCAGGGCTCCCTGGGATCTTGTGTTCCCAGAGTTAGGGGCTTCTTCCAAGCAGCTGTCGGAAGGGCAAACTGCTATAGTTATGCGTGTGCCAGAAAGACCCAGGAGCTGGTTGGGTGCCCCGCATGAGGCAGGAGGGGATGGAAGGCAGGGGCAGCCGCAGCAGGCAGGGGCAAGGCAGCGCTCATCCCTGCCATCGAGTGAGACAGGGGTGCTGCACACTGCCCTGGGGTCATTCCTACCCTGGCTTTACAGCCCCGGGGTAGAACTCCGCAGGGAGAAGGCCAATGCCTGTGTCCAAGGGACGGACCCGGAGCGTTCAGCAGGCAAGCGGAGCGCGCTCCCACCGGCGTTCAGCCCTTCTCCCGCCGGGAGCCAGCGGAGGGCGGCAGCTGCACGGTGCTCCCGTGCCAACGGCAGCAGCTGCACGCCTGGGGACGCTCCCAGCTGTCCGAGGGGACCCCACAGTGCCTCCCGGGGCCGGGGGAGGGCCGGGGAGCGCCGAGGGGGGCGGCAGAGGCAGCGCCGGGGAGCCCCAGCCCCGGACCTTTACTAAGGACAAAGGAAAAGGTATAAGCGCGCTGGGGCTGTTCCACCGCCGGGCCGAGCTGCCGCAGGGTCGGATTGGGAGGCCAGTGCCCCGCACAGCGGGCGGCAGGCCCGCTACCGACCCCCGAGACCCCCCGGCCCGGCTCCACCACGTGTCCCGCCGGTCGCCACGTGCTCTCCCGCGGTCCCAACCACGCCCACCCTCCGTTAAGCTCCGACGCCCAATCAGGGCGCAGGCGCCGATCTACCGCCCTCTCATAGGCTAGCGTCAATTCCTCCCGGGCGGGCGGTGCGGCCCCACACCGCTCTCGCCCCCCACCTCACAGACCCTCTCTCGCCCGCGGCTGTAACGCGCTTTCCCGTTGGCCGATCGCAAAGCGCCGGAGATTGGTGGAGGGCTTCGAGGGGCGGGGACGGCGATTGGCCGGGCTGCGCTGCGCGCCCGGCGATTGGCCGAGGCGGGGGCGGAGTGGGCGTGGCCTAGCGGAGGGCTAGGCAAGCGAGCGGAAGGGGCCTGCGTTCGCTCTTTCGTTTCAGTCCCCGGTCTGGGTCGCCAGCGCTTTGCCGCCGCTCCCGCCGACCGCCCGGGGCCTTCTCCGTTCCTCGCCGCCGCCTCGCCGGACGCGCCCGCGCTTCTCCTGAGACCCCTCGGGCGCCGCCCCTGCGCCGCCAGGCACCGCCGCCATCATGGTGAAGATCGCCAAGGTGAGGGCGCCAGGCGGGGCCGCGCTCAGCTGCCGGGCGGGAATCGAGCGGCCG